>JAYMSW010001598.1:0-15939 GCA_036897725.1 Erodium texanum | reverse complement strand
ATCCTTGCTCGTATTCAAGACTTGGCTCTGACTTTTGTATGGATCTTTCGATTCCCTTCGATTTGACATCTTATGGGCCAAAATCGAAGTTCGTATGAGAAAGTTATGCCCTCCGGAAGATCAGCCAGATTCCGGGATTCCTGGAAATCATTTTTGGCTTTATTTTCTCCAAAAACGCTCCTTTTTGCTCAGTTTTCTCCTGCCACACCAAAGATAGACCAATCACAAGTAACAAAGCATTTTTACTCAATTAACTACTCAAAAGGGAGGAAAATCATTCAAGAATGGGCAAGAAAGTGTCGAATAAGACACTAAGATGCGTCTGCATCAACTGACATGCAACATTTTGGAACTAGAAGTATCATGTCTGACCCCATGGAACATGGTACTGGAAAATAGAACATTATAATAAGAAAATTATAACATTACAACATATTAATTAGAACAACTTAATTAAAACTTTGGAAATAACAAAGTTGTGCACCAAAAAATAGGTCACACCAAAATAGTGACATGCAACACTTTAAAACTGGAAGTATCATGTCTGGCCATCTGGATCATGGTACTAAAAAAATACCAAGTTCATCCTCACTCTTAGAAAAACTCGAGATACCCTCTGAGTCCCCACTACCTTCAAAGTCAATGTCATCATAAAGTACTATAGGGCCAATGTGATTGTTACCTTGGAACAATAAAATTACAACAATTAACAAACTTTAATAGAACATATGCTCACAACTCATTACATGACAAATAAGGCACTAACAAAAAACACAAACATAATACCTAAAACTCCACCCAACAAAGAGGCAACTCATCACATACAAATCATACTTGCATAATTAGTCAGATTAGAAGAAAAACTTAATAAATTTAGAACAAACACAATAAAATTTCTATAACAATACATATGAAAAAATGATCCAAAGTACAACTGAAACTCAACACATAAGAAAAAAAAAACACCCTTTCCAACTATCAGAAACATAGATCATGCAAACACAAAACAGATCTACATAAGAATATATTAGAACAACATAATAATAATTTTAGAATGCTTACAACCTAGTTCATATCTCATTACATGGAAAATAAAGCACTAACAAAAAACACAAACATAATAAACCAAAACTCTACCCAACAAAGAGACAACTCATCACACACAACCCAGGCTTGCATAATTAGATAGATTAGAATAAATACATAATAATTTTAGAACAAACATATTAAAAATTATATAGCAATACATATGAAACAATGAACCAGATTACAACTGAAACCCAACATAAAGGGAAAAAAAACTTTCCAAATACCATAAACATAAACCATGCCCACTCTACACATATCTGCATAAAAACATATTAGAACAACATAATAATAATTTTAGAACATAAATAACAATCTATAGTTACAACTTAAGAGAACAAATCACAACTAATAAACAAACATATGACCTGTAAACTAACATATAAACAACTACAGCAAATGAAACAACTAGCTCTTAACATAACAACATAAATTCCCATTAAAAATGCACCTTCAACACATTACCCCCACACGTCATGACCCATAATGGTATATTAGAACCTTCATGCATTATTGTTAGAACATGTACACAAAAAATTTAGAACAATTTATATAATATTACGTTCGCAATACATACCAGATCTAATACTTCTCAGTCCTTATGCCAACAATTGAAAAGATACCCTCTTCTCTACTTCCCTTTGTTGTGGAGATTCTTTTAGGTTTAGGCCTTTCGAAATTCTTCTTCCTTCTAACCATGGCTTTGGATAGGGCATTCTTTGTCCTCATCCTTCAAAATCTACTGTAAAAAAAAAGTACAGAAATCAGATTTAAAAATGCTAGGAACGACATATGCAAGCAACAATTAACCGATTAATGTGTAAAAACAAAACCCTTGAATACAAAGCACGTGATTCAAACAAAACCTCAACTCCCTAATGCAAAAACCTATCTCCAAAACTTCATGTGGTAAGCCAGAGATCAAAATACCAAAACAATAGTAACGATGAACAAACTAATTCGAGAAACACACCTCAAGATAAAGCACAATGGATACGCCCTATGTGATTTGTATCATCGAAACAGAGTCCCTCTCCGAACCCAACTGCTCTTCTCTAGATACCTGCTCGCGAATGATTCTCAGAAAAATCGAAAGTAACACAAAACAAAGAAGTTACACGAAGATAAATATCTCCAGTTCAATCCACGCGCGCTGCCAAACCTCTTCTAAAAACGAAATTTCTTCTTTGCCCTCATCAGCATGAAATTCCAATTTAGAACATCAAACTTGAGTTAATTACAAAACTGTCACCACGAATTTGGACCAAATCTCAGCCATTCTTCTACCTCAATCCTACGGTTCTAAAAAGTTTACAAGTTCACAACTTAACAAAAGTTTACCATTGGATGTATAACTACTTACCATAACTTTGATAACATTAATATAATTCTAGCTATTAAGCTTTTATATATAAAAAAAAACCTAGCATTACATTGACATTGTGTTAAACTTTGGGTTAAGTTTTTTTAATCTCTATATCAATATCAATTTATGAATGTTTTGTTTGGGAAATCTTACTCGAAACATGCAAAAATAAAAATGAAACTTACACTTTGTATACACAATAGAGAATGATATTTAATACCAACACATTTTTTAAATCCTAAATCACTAAGTCGCAATATTTATATTAGTAAGTTTGATTGCTCTCAAATCACATCCACGATTTTCACGTGTAGCAATAATATCAAAATACATAGCTACATTACTTCTACAAATCGATAAGAAATAGCAACAAAAAAATATATATATATATATCAGCATCCTACCACCAATCAGACCATAGACCCCAAAATCAATATAAGCGGTAACTCAAGATATAAATTAGGACACACAAACTAAGTCCGAAAATTCATCAGTCATGTAGAATAAATCCAAATGCGATGAACACTAATCGTTCTTTATTTCTACATTAACATGGCGTTCCTTAATTTATATGTTTTGGGTTCTTTCAAGTTTCAATCATACAATACAAATTTCATAAAACAGAAATTATGAATGACATATAAGTGGAAACCCACAGAATACAGGTTGCTTCAAGCCAGAAACAGAGCTTTACATTTCTCCATTGTATCATCAGGGCTGGTCACTGCAACAACAAAAAAACATAATGTTCATGATTCTATGTCTTAGACTTATTCAAAATGCTCATTAACTTTGAGAAGTAGAGCTTACCTGTGTGACCCACAGTTCGTTCTGATTCATAAATTTCATGATCATTTCCTCCCTGCACAAACAAAACAACCAATCTCTAGCATTGTGAGTCCAAAGAGGAGGCATAATCACCGAAACTCAAGTTTGAAACATTGAAAAGATTATTGGGGGAATTGATTTATACTACCCTTTTGAATCGCCCACTTATGAAAAACTACCTTATGACAAAATGTGAACTTTAAACTACCCTTTTGAATCGCCGCCCACTTACGAAAAACTACTGTATAACAAAATGTGAACTTTAAACTACCCTTTCGAATCACCCAATTACTCAAATGGATGTTGAAAACAAACAAGATGTTTGGGCCAGAACTGTTTTCAAACAAAATGGTAGTCTAAAGTTCACATTTTGTCAAAAGATAGTTATCCGTAAGTGGACGATTCCAAATGGTAGTTCTGAGCAGCAATTATCCCAAAGATTATTTGGTTACAGAAAGGTAACTACATCAAAATAAATAAGCTGACCTTATACGTTTTGTCACCAAAGAAGTGGATTTCTTGAAAATGGTCAAGGTACTTCAAGCAATATGTTTTGTCCCAACCTTGAGGGAAGACCTGTAAACATTCCCAACAAGAGATTCAATACTTTTCTTCCAAATTGCTTTTTATTCGAGTAGAAGTAAAATCAATAACAACAAAAAACAATCCCAAAAAATAAATATCACTCACATCAAAGCTTATTTGCCCTCCAATTGAAAACGTGAGGTTCAGGTGACTGAACTTTTCACGAAGCACAGATACCATTTTTGGTCGAACATTGTGGATCTGAAAACAGATTTCAGAATAAACATAAACAAATATATGCCTGATTTATGTACCATCAATACTATATAACAACATGAGCTCACAATTTGGTCTTTTAGACAAAGAAACAAAAATTCCTTACCTTGTCATACTTTTCAAACTCATCCCTTTCCTCTTGGCTGCAGTTTCGCCCAATAGGTGATACATTGATCATTCCACTCCGGAACTCAATAAATGTTCCCCTAAAGATATGGTTTAAGAATGGAAAAAATTGTGCTTAGCTTAAACTGGATAAAACTACAAATAGCATATACACAAAACTACCATTTCCAAGCTTCAACTGAACTAACCTTTTTATTGGGATATCCAAGTCAGCTATATAATGAAGAGTGAAGTTGATAAATTCCTGCATGCCGACTTGCAATAATGAGAAGAAGATATTGATACATGTTCTAGCTAGGTGAAAATAATATCACGCGCATGCAGTGTCAAGTCTTCTATTCAATTACTGGATTTGTGGGAATTAGGAAGCCACACATGTAGTAGATATTATAAGCTTTCAATATAATAGCATGTCTGTCTCCATCTGAAGTTTCGCTACCTTGGAAATGGATCCTGTGTTTCTAAGAAAAATAAATCAAGAGTCATCACGTCGAACAAGAAAGTGTATTACCTTGAGTTTATCATCTCCAAGATATGTCTTCAAGCTCTGGAAAGAGAAAATGTATACAACCCATCAAAGAAGTAGACAATAAGAAAAGGTACAAGATGTCACACAATATTATAGGCATACAGTAAATTATAAGCATCTATAGTCAAGCATCCTTACTGGATAAAATAGGGGGATAAAGTGGCCAAATCACACACACACATATATATATACTATCTATGAGTTGAAGAAGGACTACTAAGATATTAAAAAAAACTGACAAATAACACAATTCACAGGACATGAATTTCACTGAAAAAGTTTTTACGAAGTGTAGATATGCATTTTGTGTTACATGCCAATTAAAAACTTGAATTCATCCAAAATTTACCTTTTTGAACTATTAAAAAAGTTCATACCCTCACATTCTGTACCCAAACCCTAATTCAACTGCTGCAGATTTTTTATTTGTAGCCAAACAGTGAAAAGATGATAGACCATAAGGTCCATAACCCTTTAAGGAAGTTCTTAGGATTGACTTTGATAACTCCACAAAATTGTGCTTCAGTATTAGTGCTTAAACTGTTTAGGTAGTATTTACTAACAATAGAATTTTGTGATAAAAATAATAATCAAATGCCATAAATTTTGGATTCTATGTTAAGAACAATACCTCGGTGCCAATGAGCTTCCCGTCTTTATGCGCCACAAGACCATTCTCAGAGAATACATAATCATAGTCATGAATAACTGCAAGACCTCATATACTGTTAACAACTTAACAGGCACAGTGAAGCTTAATGTAATATAAAATTAACTGCATGATTCTGAAAGAACTATTAATGTAGAAGTTAGGTTTAGGGGAAATTACAAAAAAGTGTCCTTAAAGATTCGGGCTCGAGCAAATCAGCGTCCTCAAGTTTCAAAAGGTGCAGATAGATGCCCTCAAGTAACAAAATGGAGCACTGTTACGAAAATACCCCACATGTCAGTTTGAGCAAAACACGAGGGAGTATGTAACTTGAGGGCAGGCCGATCTGCACCTTCTGAAACTTGAGGAAGCCGATTAGCTCCAGCGCTAAACTTAAGGGCACTTTTTTTGCAATTTCCCCTTAAGTTTAAATGTGTTTTCTCTATAGACAAAAAAACAAAGCCCCAAATCAGATCAGAGGGCAAACCTGAGTTCCCAAGCTGTTCAGAGATCTTGACAAGGTCAGATCCCCCGACAACACCAACAGTAACAACCTAAACTCCAAAAGAAAACCCAATTACAACATGCTAAACAATCACTAGCAAGCAATTTTCCTATCAAATTACATACCTTTCTAAGTTCCTTCATGAACTCCAACATCTTGGGAGTAGATACCTAACACACATACACAGATCAAGTACTCAAAAGCCAAACCTCCAAAACCATCGAAGAAGAGTAAGAGTATGAATTGGTACCTTTCTGGGAGCTGTGAGGGTGCCATCAACATCAAAAAGAGCAATCAAGCCGGGCTTCCTTGCAGCAGTAGCAGCAGCCGGAGCCATTGGAGTTTCAGCTGCAATGATTCCACGAGACCACACAGAATAAGATTTAGTAGAATTACAGATCAAAGGATTTGAAATTGGAAATGGAATTGCAGGACAGGGAACTGATTTCCACATGAAAGACAAGGGCACTGAGTAACGAGAAGTAGATGAGATTGGAGGAGGAACTGATTTACCTGAAGAAAGTGAAGCGAACTGTGAAATGGGGACACAGATTTTGAAGCAGATCTGTTGAGAGATAGATTGGGTTTGGGGATGAGCAGCTTTCGAAGCACATGCACAGTTTTTGAATGTAATGGGCCCTCCAATTACGACCCGCTTGACATTTACTTACAGGACATGAATTTTTTATCAAGACACACACATGCGAACTTTCGTAATTTCAAGTGAAGTTACGAGTATTTCAAAAAAAAAAGTATAGTTATTAGCGTAAATCGCAAACTTTCGTAATGTTAAGTAAAGTGATCGAGATTATAGCGTAAACCTTGCCATGCGCAATGTCTTTTTTGTTCATTCTGCTCCCTTCATTTCACTTTCTTACTGCAAATATCTCCAAGGAAACAAGTGATCAAGAGAATAGGTGGTGACATTTCAAAAGAAATATTGTCAACTAGTCAAGATTTATTAATAATCTCCTTACTAAGCAGAGATGATCGAGAGGATAGGTGGTGACTTTTCAAAAAAAAAAAAAAGGATAGATGGTGAGAGCCTCAACACTCAAAAATTTCTGAAGTTTTATCAAAGTGGATAAATTGTTATAAATAGTATATCACAGTTCGTCTAAAGTTAGTGTACCCATATACTTGGTTAGAACTAGTGTACCGAAGTCTACTTATGTAAGTGAATGAGTAGCGTAAGAAAATATGTTTGTTTATATGGTCAAGTGCTTCATCTTATGACCAAGTCACAATAATGATATAGATCCTAATTTTAAATAAAACTTATAATTAATAATGTAAGACATTTATTTTAGTCTCGCAATGTTTGAAATCTGAAGAAAAAGAAGATTGTTAACGTTCAATTCTATTTCATTACCGTAAGTCTCGCAATGTCTGAAATTCTAGTAAACAAGGTTTCGACTAACTGAACATTACATGACAAGAAGTCCACAATATAACCAATAAATTAATTCGGGATCATCAAATTACAAGTCATACTTTGCAAATGCAGCATGCAGGCCAATTACTGGTGGTAGAGATCAGGAAAGCGGCTTTCATTCTTGTTCTCTTCAACTGGTTCATGCTTGCAATTTATGAACTCCCGATAAAAATAACAAGAATATGCTTCACAGCACCACTCTCAGATGTGATCTGCATAACAGGAACCTTATTTCTCATGAACAAGTGGGCTGTAAACAGGGACCCACATGTTCTGCATCACAAACTCCACAGTTTCATCCTGAAAACCAAATCAAATATTAAGACAGTATTAGCGACATTGCTGATAAAAATGATAATTGTTACTATCATATTCAAGTGAAAGCTTGTAGATACCGAACAAGCTAATGCTTTGATCTGTTCTCCAAAATTGGAATATATTTGTTTCCTGAAAACTAATGTCCCAGTGGTTTTCTAAATTTCTATCACTTGGTTCTGCACAGAGAACCAGTTAACATAAAGTTTATTTAAATTTTAGATCTGGAAAAGAATATCCTCTTGGGGTTATTTTCCACAAAATGTAAGATGTTCCCAATGCAACAGAAAACTGGAAACATAATCCATTTTCTTGGAAATGTTTCCCCAATAATATTTTCAAACCAGAAATTACTTTTCATGTAACAGATAACGACTTAGGAACCTCATGTGTGTCATTCAAAGCCATTTTCATCTTAATGCAATTCTATCTTTCAATTATAAGGAAAGTTTAAGGTCATACTTTTGACATGTGTTTGAGCTCTCTATATCCCACTTCACCATGTCCTTCAGCCTGGCCTTCTTCCACAGCTGCTCGCACAACAGCAGCTCCAACCTCAGCTGTTATCTCCCTAATACTGAATCATGCACAACATGGTAATCAAAGTCAATACATTACTCAAGAAATAAGGTCATGCCCTTTTTTCTACATTAATGCAAAAGCCCAATGAGTCAAAAATATAAATTCTAAACTTCTACAGAATGGCATTCATCTTGTAAGAACTTGAGTTCAAGTTTGGCTCTTCTGATATAAACATACACAAGATCAGCTAAGGAATTAAGATTTGACAGGTTATTAACATCTATCCAAATGTTAAACCAAGACACACAATGCTAGTTGAAGAATTTATGGTCAAAATTTTATTTTGTTCAACAACAGCAGCACCTAGTAGGTTTGAACTCTGGTCCTTGACCCTAGCCCTTAACCACTTGGCGACGTAGGCATCGGTGAATAGATAGTCACGTACAATTGGTGCCCCCTTAAGTCCTTCCATAGGGAGAATTGGAAGGAACATAATACAAGGCAAAACAGAACAGAGAGAATATTACCTATCAACAGATGGATACAGGATGCCCTTTCCAATTTCATCATCTGTTATATATGAAGCCAGGCTGCACAGATAACATGCAAGTCAGATATGAAATTGCATAATGAAAACAAAAACATGTAGGTTCACATTGAAATCTTTATTGCAGTTGATTTATGGTGTTATGTTTATCCCTCACATTGAACACATACCATGTTAAACGTGGGCATGGGGTTTTTGTTAACTGGCTAACTTTGTCATTTATTTCCCTTCTTCCAAATATTTTTCTCATGCGAGTAAGAATTTATATCAAATTTTACTATAAAAAAATGGACACCCACTACAACCAGGGTACGGAGGCACCCAGTAGAAGGTAGCATACTATTGCAAGAATCTTCTAAAGGTTTCTGCAGATTCAAATTATTACTCTTCTCCAAGATTAATACTGCCCACTGAGTTTTAACTTCTGACGAGTTGGAGGGTAATTTAGTCAAACAAACTATTACAATAGCCTTCTTCTGAATCGTTCAACAATTTTCAGATGCAATATAAAAGCGTGTGAGTAAATCATTATATTCATACCATTCAGCTGCTGCTTGCAACATTCCATCTGTTACCAAATGAGCACCAGAGAGAAGAGTTCCCAAGCCAATCCTGTTAAGAGCAACAAACAGTACATAAAAATGTTGTCAGTTTAAGAACTTTTTAATGTGTGTGTTATAACTTCAACATAAATCGGTATACAGATAACTAAATACAACAAAATAAACAAAAACACGAACCCTGGAAACAGGTACATGTTGTTTGCTTGATTTACATGGCCTACTCTTCCATTGCCTATACAAAGAAAAAGGATGTTTAAGGTAACAATAATCAGAAGAAGAAAAAAAGCAGGTCCAATTGATATAATGGGAGTTACCAAGGTCAACATTTTCAAAAGGACTTCCACTGGCGAAAACTATATGGTCTCCAGCATATTCAAAGGCATCAGCAGCAGTGCATTCAGCTGTACCATAGAAAAAGCAAAAAAAGAAAAACAATCTGAGAAATTCAGCTGACATTACAGAAATGTGGATGCTTGAAAGGGGTTGTACCATTCTTTGTGGGATTAGACATGGCAAAAATAGCTGGTTTAGCTGAATCAGAATCCCTCATGGCTTTAAGAACCTAATTAACACGGCAAGTAATAATTAGAGAAAAATAAAACAATCCCCAAAGGAATCAGTTCATTGAAGTCAATGATAATTTCAAGTAATCAAACTAATGATTTATTATTGTCTTAGTAATAAACTCGGAACATGTATAGTGATGTATAGAAACAGACTGGTTTAGTGCTAATCTATATGATACTAAATATAGATAAACAACTGAGATGTACACCTCCTCATTGAAGACACCTCCAACTCCAGACAAACCAAGAAGCACATGAGGCTTGACTTTTTTCACCTGAAAATCATAAGTCAGAATTAAAATTTAAAAATATTATAGTTATAAAAGTGTAGGATGACATAAACCAATCAATATAATATTAAGAAAGTAGTTCAATCCTCTCATACAGGATACTGCAGAGTTATTAGTAAATACTTTACTCCCTTCCAACACTATATTCACTAACCTTTTAGGTCGAGACGTTGACTATAAATATGGTACCAAGACTTACCACTTCGATTAAAGTAGCTCCTTCCCTAAGGTCTCCAATCTCTCTTGGGTCTTTAGCAAATGGTGCTGCTGCTGGATCAATAGTCTTCCTTTCTTTTGTTATTAGACCCTGTGTCAAACAAATATTTCTCAGATGATGATAAACAAATTATAAATGTCCAGGGTTAATATGCAAATGAAACCCAATACTAATGTTGCAAAAGAGTAATAGAAGCATTACAAGAAGTAACTTCTAGTTATTTGTTATTGTCAATTAGAGAGACAATCTAGATATAAAAAAAAAAAAGGTATTCCAAAAGGTCACCAATTTCTACTAGATATAATAGTCTTAGATGAATAAAACATCCATAACAACAAAATATGTATACTACCAGAATGGAAACCATAAGTGTAGAACTATACATCTTTATCAATTAGATAGAATTGATTTTTGGAGGCTGCTTCACTGTTTCCTGACATTCTTGCAACTGCCTGGTAAGCCATCTTAAGAACACCAAGTCCAGCACTGAGAGCCATGGACACCATTAAGTTACAAAATAAAGCAGCAAATGACAGCAACAAAGAGAAACATGTATCTGAGCTTCAAATATCATGTGTTACAGCTGAATTATGAAAGTACCTCCCAGCTCCCACCACAACAATCTTTTGGTTCACGAAGTCTGTCAGTGGTCTTCCTTGGGCTCTTACAGTTCCCAATAATCCCGCAAGTGCAACACCAGCAGTTCCCTATAACAAATTACTTGAGAACAAGTGCTAATTGTAGGACACACATACACTACAATACATAAAGTTCATTTATAATAGGACATTTGGCCAATTATTTCATACCTGTATATCATCATTAAACATTCGGAACCTGTTTCGATACCGTTGCAGAGTTTCAAAAGCCCATTTGAATTGAAAATCCTCGAACTGAAAAGAATAGTTGAACCATCAAATTACCAAAATGATAGAAAGTGAACTAGTAGAAGAAGACATGGTTTCTAAAGAAATACCTGTACAATAGCCTTAGGCCAGCGTTTGAAAACAGCTTCCATGAATTCATCAACAATTTCCAGATACTCTTCTCCTTCCAACCTAGGTTGCCGATGTCCTAAATCTGTCAAACCAAAATCATGTCAACAAATATGCTCATGATAGTTCTTTCATGCCCAAGGTTTATGAACATAGTGGTAAGTACTTCATATGATTCATATGAACCATCAGAGTACATCAAGTTTATGACCAGGTAAACACCCCACACACTTATTCTACGGGGTGGATTTTCTGCATGTGTAATAGTTGCCAGGAATGCAAATTATCTACTGGTAATCAAGCTGAAGCATGAAAAACTGAAGCAAAAGGGTCTATGATAGAAAAAGGGAGAGAGAAGGGATAAAAGATGCAAAATATTTACTCACACAGAGGATCTTTGAGTAGCTTTTCGTTGTTAGTACCAACGTCAAGCATAACTGGGAGTATCTGTCAGAGATGAAAAAGATCAAAATAAAATTGCCATAAGAGAAAGGTTTTACCAGTGTATGCTGATTGAAAGGTAACGGGATAAAGAGAACTAAATTAAAGACTAGATCTCTAACTAATTATTCTCATCTAAACAATATTCGACTCAAATATCTGTATTAAGTCTAATTAAATTACCAAATATTCTGCACAACATTCTACACAAATATATGATAGACATGCCAATATTTATAAGGCCGGTGTGTTCACAGCTAGCAATCAGCAAGTTCAAGGAACCATACTGGTACATAATGTAATCTAGCTTACGATGCTCTTCATCCCATACCAATTGTAGTTCATTTTACAGCCATGCATTAAATATGGATGCATTATGTGAAGATGTGTATAAAAGACATAACGTTTCACTGTGACAAGCAAACAAGGATAGAGAGTGCAGCTCACCCTTTGAGGGTTGATACCAGCAGCAGCTACATACATATCAAGTTTTCCAATGGGTATACCAATTCCTTGAACTCCAAGATCACCTAGGCCTAGAATGCGACTGCCATCAGTCAGGACTATCATGTCTACCTGTAAAGTGGAGGAAAAAATTGAAGGCCCATGGTACGACACTCACAATGCAAGATCTAAATATAATATGGATGCTAACAAAACAATTTGAAGACTTTCAACAACTTTACTTATGTCTTCTCCTTTATCTTTTATATGGCATAATAAACAATGCAGAGTAGGTAAGTTACACAAGTGCAGTTTCATTTTCTCATGCTATATGTTGTTCGGAGAAGTCCAGGAAAAATCAAGAATTAGTTAATTGACAAGAACATCGAGTCTAAACTCTTAAATAATGATCCATATGTGTTGCAAAGTAGGTAAAGTTTCGAATCATGATCCGAACTTCGTAGTGCAAGTCTAGCAGGTCCTTTGTTTTAATAGGAAGAAATTGTTTGGCAAAGTTTCTCCACATAACTAGCAAATTTAGATTTTCAATTTATTTTATGGTGGTTAGGCTTTGGGGACGAGTGAAACACCGTGTGCAGAAAGGCAGGAAGATCTAGACCAGATGCCTGTATGAGAAGAAGAAGAAGAAGAAGAAAAAAAAAAACTAAGTTGACAATTCGGAGATTATTTCAGAGTGTGGCTTGATAAGCCAGCTGTTTATCCTGTTAAAGCAAACTGGCTATCCATTTAGACAACTAATTGGGGAGAAGAATTATAAGGATGGATAAACTATACTTGATTTCTTCTTCAACACTCATACTAAATCCCCATAGAGCATAGAGGGAAGATAGCAGAACTTTTCTGGGGCCTGAAGAACTTAACATATGGAGGGGGGAGGCTACCAAACCACGTGGAGGTGCCATATTTGATGTGGAACATAACAGAACAAGTGGACCATTAAATATGGAGGGAAAAAAAAGTAACTTAAGAAGCTAAATCCAGAGAATAGAGCTGAGCTGCTTAACTCATTATGAGTCCCTAAATATGCACCAAACAGTTTTGCCATGTGGCACCTACATATTCTTGCAGCTGTGTTCTTGGGTTCAATTCTTTATAAACTGTGGGGAGCTACCAAAGCTTAAGTAAACAAAATACACAACAGGAACAGAGCAACAATTTTTTTTCCAAGAATAAGAATCAGAGAAAAGAACTCAAGTACCAAGAACAAAAGTTCTTCCAAGTCTTCACAAAAGGAACAACAATGGCTACCATTTTTGGAAATTCGTACAATACCTGTTGACCTGGCCAATTATAAATCATGGACATCATCTCTCCTTTATCCTTTGCACTAAAATACATTCCACGAGGACGTCTGAATAACCCAGAATAGTTTTGGCATACTAATCCCACTGTAGGAGTGTATATTATAGGAGCGAAATCTTTGATGTTATCCATAAGGACCTGGAGTGGAAAGTAAGCAAAAAAAGAAAAGAAATCAGATTAGAACACATTTCTGTGTGCCTTAAAATTTACATGTTTGGTTCTTCTTAAGAAAAGTATACCACCAAACTCACCCGGTAATACAATGTCTCATTCCTGTCATGAAGTCTATTTAAGATCCTCCATTTTGCTAAGGATACAACACTCTCAGGCTGGCACTGAGTATTTTTCTCAAGCGATCGATACGATTCCACTAACAATTTATACCAGACCACTGTTAGTCTTGTAAACTTGTATGAACAGGTACGGTCAATAAACAATCATGTAAGATATGTTAATAACTTGTTAAACAGAACATCACCAATAAATTGAAAGCATCCACAGTAGAGGTTGTATAACTTTCATGACATGTAAGGCCTGAACAATCAGCATTTTGCTAGGTTCTAATGCAATAATTATGAATGCTACTTTGTAACAATGGGCTCAGGAAAATTCCCAGTTTCTCAACAATCAAGGGGATAAAATGCTTTACTAAATGAGTTAATAAAATATCTGATTGTCTTGTTTGAATACACTGCTGCATTACGTAATAGTAAAGAGCAGAACATGAGCTAATCAAGCACCAACACACATTGGTATCTCATCCCAAAAAGAATTCCCACCTCTGGCATGCATTGTTTTACTTATCTATTCATAGTGAAGCACTATATTTTCACCTCATTTATTCTTTCCCTGTAAATTTGAATTTTAATAATAGACTATTGTTTTACTTATCTATTTATAGTGAAGCATTACATTTTCACCTCATTTTTTCTTTTCCCGTAAACTTGAATTTTAATAATAGACTAGAATCATAGCCCAAAAAGTATGAATTGCCAAGATCAGTTTAGTCTCGAAATGAAGTTATTTATATGATGCAAATACTAGAAAGATCAGCATCGAACTTACTGAATCGGGCATACTGCTGCTCAAATGATATAACCCGTGGTGGAAGGAGACCACGGAGCCCTAGTCGGTCCCTTTCAGTCAAAGGGAAGCCCGTATCCTGCTCATGAAAACCCCAACAGGGAGGTGTGGGGTTATTGTCAGTCACCACTCAACACAAAGAAATTAAAAAAAAAAGAACATTCTATCATCATAGCCTTATCACTGAGACAAGTTGGAAGAGAACATTAATACCAATAGGTTTAGAATCATTCTCCTTCATTAACTACATAATCAAGCCTTTTTAAGCAAAATAAACAGAGAAATATAAAAGAATACACATCTCCCATGGAACTTAAACACAAACAACTTATAGACAATTCTCCAATGGACCATGGCATTGTGTGCAGCTCATAGAACTTCACCAAATAAGTTTGAGCATGGACCTTGTCTTTTGATTTACTACAGTTCTAGAATCTTATTTCGACAGTACGATCAAACAGAGTTGGAAACAGGAAATTCTAATTAATCAGAGTCTGTATCATGTACACTCAGAACCTACCGACAGAAGTAAAACCTGTCTCGGCTCAAGCTTTATTAGGATATCTCAAAATTAATATCGGTACGAAACGCTAAATACGACAAAACCACAGAGACCTTAATGCATACATTACCAGATCTTAATCACTCATCTCAGTAATCCACCCTCAAAATCTAAATCACCTCTCCAGTAGAAACAGAACTCTTGAAAATCAACGTGGATGTAATTGAATCCGCTAGACCCGTAACCTATCCATATCCAAACAAGAAATCCAGAACAAATCAATCTAAACATACAAAATTAAGAAAACGAAACCTTATTGAACCAAGGATCGTGGAGAATGTCAGCACCACGCTTGTGCACGATACACGGACCAGGAATGGAAGACGAGAATCGCCTCGATCGGCTCAGCCGAGACGCCACAATCCGGGAGAGATTCCACATTCCGGCGACCTAGGAAATCGAGATCCAAGACGAGAGGAGAGATGCAATAAAGTCAAAACCAGAGAAAAAGGAGGACAAAAACAGCAGAGCTCGAGTTCCGTTCTCAGGCAGCAGAGAGATTCGAGGACCACATTTTCCCGAGAAAATTTTCAGAGATCAGAAAGTTGAGCGAACGGACGAACCACGAACGATCAGCTGGAAATGGATGTCAGAAGAAAGAGTGGGAGAGTGTTTGGCTGCCCTTTTTATAATAGTAATTTACCAGATGACAGAACAAGGGTAAACCAGAGGAGGCTGCCCGGTCGATAGGCGGGCAGCGAGAGGGGGCGGGGGATGGGGGGGGGGGGGAGAATATGTTGAAAAAA
>JAYMSW010001597.1:0-15948 GCA_036897725.1 Erodium texanum | reverse complement strand
ACTGGACCACTTTAATGTACTGCTTAACAACCAAACGAAAACCGATAACATAATAAACATATAGGAGAGAAGGGCATTATAGACATTTCAAATTGATATTGCAAAAATGTAGTGCATCCAGAAGATTTGGGGAGAGCAGTGTCCTCGACCATACCACATATCGATGTGTTTAAAGGCAGAACCAACTTCAAGTGCGCGGGACACGTGGCAGAAACCCATCCGTCCAAGTGTTAGTGATGAGATCAGAAATTACGCGGCTGGTCGATTAAGATTGGGAGGCGTGAACAGAACGCCAACAAATTGACTATGAGGTAGAGAAAGAAGAGGCTAAAAGGAATGTCATCGATAGTGATTGTTCATTTTTTTTTCATATATATAAAATAACTAATACGTCACTAGCCAGTAGCCACCTCATCTATGTCACACTATTTAAAGATAAAAAAAATCGTTTACGTCTTCTGTTTATAAATAGAAATCATCTTCCCAACAGCGCCTTAGTTTATAACGTCTTCAATGCAATCATGTACGTCTACTAAAATGTTTTAAGACAATTTTTAATAAAAAAAAATCATGATGCAACCTGTATCAAAAAAAAATCACGATGCAACGATTATAACAACTTCATTTCATATTTAAAAAAAAAAAAAACTTAATTTCTTTTACGTCAATTTTTTATTAATTTAATTTTTTGCTACTATTATTTTTAGAATATTACTCAAGTGAAAATTTTACTTATTATTTAAACTAATATTATGATTTATATGTATTTAATGTGAAACTCTAATAAATAAAAGACCAAAAATTTTATTTAAAATTTTGTTATGATTTATATATATTCAATAGATGACTCCAACACGATATGTAATAAATACTCTTCTCACTCTAATCTACCGCTTATGATTCATCTTCCTCACGCGAACAGACGTGGAGAGTACATCCACTAAAAAAGTGATTTCTATTTTCCTCCATGATCCCACAAAACACAGATCCAAAACGAGAATGCTCTTTATTGTTACGCATAATTCAAGTGGAGATTAGTATTTGTGTAGTGTGATATCTTATATGTCATTCACACTATGACTTCGACACATTGTGGTCTATTACGATCACATGCACAAAAAGTTTAAAGTTTGAACAACTTGTAGCCCAATACATTTGGATATGAAGGTTACAATTATTTTGAAAAAATAACTTATTTTGTGTGGTAGATATATGTTTTGAAAAGGTTGGAAATAGATGTGAAACCATGTGAGGAAAAAGCACAAAGTCAAAAGAAGGGATGAGGATGAAACTCAAACTCAATCTGTCCGTGCCAGGATGGAGATAACTCGAGCAAAGTAAAGTAACTTTGTTTCGTGTACGTGTTGTCGGGAACCAACTTGGGGCAATATAGGACACATTTAGTGGGGTTTAGGTCAACCAATACATATTAAAGACAAAACCAGACACACCAAAATTGCTGTGATCTATCGTGCGTCGCTTTCACAGCTTTGCTTTCACTGTAGGTAATAGTTGGGTTGGGGCCAACTCGGCGTGTTGTCCAACAAAAGACAGTAAAATTACACTGCAATCATAATCATAAACTAACGAGTAGAACTAAATTAGTTAGATTTTTCCATAATTCAGGAACTAGATTGATACCAAATTCTTTTATTTGATTTGAGACGTAGGAAAGGGCTAGAGAAACTATATGCCGTGGACCTAAAAAAATTATTCGATTCATACTGAATCGAGTAATGTATAACGTCTCTTCTTCCACTCAGCCATCGTGATAAGGGAACAAGTTCTCTGTTGTTACTATCAGCAAGAAAATACAGGAACATTTATCGGGAGGCTACGGTGAGGGTCAAGTGGTCCTGTGATGTTACCATCACAATATAGTCACAAACCTTCTGGGGTCCAATTCATGAAACACGTGACTTTCATTAATCCTACTTAGTATGAGTAATTTAAAGATATATATAACTTATTTTAGGAACAAAAGGGATCTGATACAATTATTTTTGTTGGAACTTATGTATTATGATCATGCACATAATGAAATAGATGAGTTGTGATGAACATAATTGTGAGATGTGTGATCTAATTATTGAGTGATGGAGCAAATGAGAATATGTCAGAGTCTGTTTATAGCTAACAAAAATAAGGGACAAATATAGCACAGAGTGATAAGGTTTATGTATTTTTCCTCACAAGTGGGAGAGTTTTAATTATATCTATTGCCAATGAGATGGATCGAAATCTCATGCGATGTTGTGCCATGCACTTGCAAACACAACTCAATTATGTATAAATGCAACAATTATTGAACCCAATATGTGAAATCAAACCAAATCTTACCTATCAATTTTATGCATAATATTTACTTAAAACAGATAAATCATTGGCTAGACAGTGGTATAGATACAAGACATACCGGAAAATCCCAGGTGTTTTTGTATTTCCGGTGGTTCTGCAGGTAGCTGAGGCTGGGGTTTCTAAACCGCTGTTATGAAATACTGTACAATGTCAATGCTGATGTATTATATTAATTCAACTTGTAAACATCACCGTATCTATTTATTCTAGTGGCCACGTCTGAGGACGGACAAGAATCCTCCGGATGATTTCTCTTTTCGCCCCTCGTCTCCCCCTTGTTCTCCAACCTTTATCCACATACATTTAATTGTTAGTTATCAGATTATTTTCAAGTAAATGAAGGTAGTGAAGTATATGAACAAAAAATTAACTAACCTCCTTTGATATTTGCTGCAAGATCTCTATAATCTCACAGAAGTCGGGCCTTAGAGCTGGATCTTGCTGCCAACATCTCTCAAGTAGCTCAACAAGCTTTGGGTGAGTGTTCTTGGGGATTGTGGGTCGTAGACCCTGAAACCATGTTACATGAAAGTATGAGAATTTTTATCAGAAGTCTTCACCTTTCCTTAAAAGGGAAAATTGCAAAAACTAACGATCAAAGTTCTGTATTTTGCAAATCCTAACGGTCATTCTTATTTTTTGGCATGTCCTAACTATCAACTATTTAAGGTTACTGAGTCAGTTAAAAAGGATGGAGAAAGATGAACTGTCTAAGGTACCCCCAGTTTGTTCTTTGTAACCAATTGTTGAGATCTCGAGCGTGAATGATGTATTTGAATTAATGTAATTGCACGTGAGATTTGGGGCTAATATGTGGGATAATTTATATATGACATTTAAATTATTTTTTTATGAAAAATTTGATATGATGCATGATAAACTCACACATGATTATATGAGGTTAAATTATAAAGGTAAACTGTTAAGGCACACGTCTGTCATGTGACTTATTAACTTTTCTATCCATTTTAAATGACTTAGCAACCTTAAAATAACTGATAGTTCAGATATGCAAAAAGAAAAAAAATAAGAATGACAAGAAGGAGAAGGAGAAGAGAGAAAAAAGATGAATTATTGCAATTTTACCTTTTGAACTACACCAACAGCTGCTTGTAGAGGAGATAGGTAATCATATGGAAGCTGGCAACCAAAACTCACTTGTGTAACTACGGAGATATGTAAAACAATGATGCTTAAGTTGAAGATTTTAAGCTACCCAAACAGTACCTTCCCAGTTAGCAACTCCCATAGAACAACTCCAAAGCTAAAAACATCTGCTTTGTGATCATATGGCTTGTGTTCTATGACCTTAAATGCAAAACAAGAAATCCAAATGAGCAACCCCTTTAATAGATATTAATTGTATGCAGAACCCTAAAAGAACAAATAAATATATACGATCCAGTGTCAAATTAGAAAGCCGTACCTCAGGAGCCATCCATCTATAAGTTCCAGTTTCGGCGGTCATGACTCCAGTTTGGGCTTTCACTCTGGCAACCCCAAAATCAGCAACCTTAACATTCTGTAATTAAAGGACAAAAAAGCTTTCGAAGTGTTAGCAATGCCATAGGGAGGTACAGGGTAAGTTAAAAAAGGCTTTCACTAAATGGAAAGAAACATAATGTATCTTACTTCATTCTCATCCATTAGGAGATTGGCAGCTTTCAAATCTCTGTGGATTATATTATTTTGGTGCAAGTAATTCATCCCCTTGGAAACATCAATTGCTACTTTAAGCAAGGTTGGAAGCTTAAAAACACCCTTTTGTTTGTGTAGATAGTCATACACACTTCCTCCAGACATAAATTCTGAAATGAAGGGAAGTTGTTTTGGAAAAGATTATTTAGTATTATCTCTATTACAAATTCCTAATAAAAAAATCAACCCAGAAACACTGATTCGTGAATTTACCGGTTACAATGCACAAACTCGGTGGCTTGGTGCATGCACCTATAAATTGTACAACATTCTTGTGCCGGACTTTCCTACAGTTTCACGAAAAAGCTGTAAGAGAAGGAAGAGGAACTAGCTTGGCATTGAATAAATTTATGAAAATGACAAGATGACTATTAGATTGGTAATCTACTGCAATTGGAATTATTAAGGGTTATAAGTTTATTAGACAATCAAAGCCTTTAAACTTTTCATAGTCTTTCACTGTTAATTTAGCAGTCTTTCACAAAATAGTAAGTTCAGTAGAAATACTTTTCATAGTCGCAGATACTCCCATTTCTTTCAACTTTTTGCCTTTAAAATTAAAAATTCTCACTAACATACAAGTTTCAATCTATCTGTTTATTACATAATCTAACGTTTATTAGAAGATCCTACACCAATCAAAACAAACTTAAAGTCGCAATAGAGAACAGATTCTGACAAACCTCATAATAAAGACCTCCTGAGCAAACTCTTTCTGCATGTCTGAATCTATACGCTCAGGCTTGAGGACTTTAATAGCCACCTCCTGGCTACAATATGTACCTTTGTACCTGAAATGACAGAAAAAATCAGTCAGTAAACCATTAAACTGCTCATGAACAGAACATGCATCTAAAACATGACCACTTACAAGTCACAATATGACCCAGATGCAACTTTGTTCGCAATCTTCAACTGATTGAAATCAATTTCCCATACATCTGTCCCATCATTAGGTATTCTGACGTGGTCAGGTTCGGATTTGACCCCTAGTTGACCAAGCTCAAGAAAAGATGACGGTGAACCATGGTTTGGCCAAGCCTGCCTCTGCACAGCAATCCCACGGTCCAGAGTGAGATATGGAGATAAATGAGATGAGAAGAAAAATCTATTTGAACAAATCAAGCTTGACAGTCAGGTAATAAGTTCCCCAAACCACAAAGAAACTGTGACCAATGAAATTACCTCAAGCTTCAAAGCTTCCTTTTCCAGTGCAGATTTAAGCTGCTCAGTCTCCTGTTCCAATACCAAGCCTGTTAAGCATTCATTAAAGAAGAAATGATAGGAGTTTGTTAACTGCAATTTATAGCTCTGAAAGCCGTCACATCGACCTATGATTCCTGATATATATTAGAATCTCCGTAATACAGATACTCCAAGTGAACCAAAACTACAGATATGATTGAGGATTCCTAGAATAACATTATTTTTAAAAAAAATCAACAAAGGATGGAAAAAAGCAAAAAACAATGTTCTATTGCAACTTATTCTCCAGTGATCTCAAATTGATGAAATCATTGGAATCCATGATAAATACAACATTAAGTACTTTCTATATGAAATCTACATCCCAGAAATACAGTTGAATAACATAAATATACCTCGCATGGCCAACCTTCAACAACAAAGACATCTAAGGAGTAACCGTCTGTAGTGGAAAAGGCATGTGCTTCTTGGATATTCAGCCCGATCTCAGCAAGCAAGGAAGTTAACTACAATTTTGAACAAGAGAAGTTCAAGTGACCATGTGGGACAAGAATTACAACTTAATCAGAGAAATCTTATTGATGCCAAGAAATCATTTTATCTGCTTTGATGTAAGGCTACACTAAGTTGAGCATTTCATGTGCAAGTTTGAAAAAAAAAATCTAGGGAAAATGCATCTTTTTAATAAATAAAAAGGCTAGAATATTAGCATGAGTAGAAACACAAAGATAGAGCACACAGGAACGGTTAACTAGCCCGCAGGAATGACATTCAACAAAAAAAATGACATAAGGAATCCAACCACGAAAAATCCTTTAGTGCAGAGAGACGGAGACCCAAGAGATTGCAAAGGAAGAGTACATCACATGATAGCCAAACTATGTTTCATCTGTTTTAAGAAGAAATTCATCCCATACCTGACTAAGAAGTTTTGGTTTGTCATTTGTTGAGAAGGTGATTTCATGCATGGGCCTACAACATTTTCCACAAAAGATATGTAAATATAGTCACGAAAATGCTCTTCAAACCCCACACATTGCTCCTGTGCTGGCTAGAATAAAAAGGAAAATGACGAAGAGCATTTCATGAAATACTTTAAAACTTGTTAGAGAGTACAAATTGAGCAAATGACAGTGTGGCAAAGTAATACTGAGATGTGAGTTTGAAAGTTCAATTAAGGTCTGTGCTCGATGCCTACCTAGTCTAAAGACAGAATAGCTTACCGGGAATACTGTCCATTGTCATGAACCGAATCGTCTTCATCTTCAGAATCAGATTTATCAGCACCAAGCGCAAGAGCTCCAAGATTTGGTGATGAACCAAAGGTTGGTGGTGGGTGTGTGCTGGTAATAAAAAATGAACCATAAGATATGATGTGTCGAGCATTGAAGTGGATAACCCAAAAAATAAAGACATGTTGAATCAATTTTTTACTCACTTGTAAGAATCTGTAGCTAAAATAATTATCAAAACGAACCTACAATTCTACCTCTGTCTGCTCAAGTAATTTGGCAAATCAGGAGTTTCTTTTGCTTGAGACTCTGAATCAGCAGCATCACCTTCAATTCCACAAGAAGTAGGATGAACCTGCACGAAGAGCAGATTATATAATATAATTGTCAATCCAATAAAATGCAGAAATGACAAACTAATTAGTCTACTGGTAAGATTGTGAAATTAGAATGAAAGACACAGTTCTACCTCTAGAAAAACTCAAACTGCAAACTTGACACTCAGCCCAAACATGATCTTTTCAGCAACAAATGCTAATGTAGATGAATATTCTCTACTCAATATATAGATATGTACTTTTTCAATATGAAATGGCGGGTAGTGATTATTGCATGAAAGAACAGATGAGAGATAATAACACGTTGAATTGGGCCCTTCATTTTTACAACATGGAACAAAAGAAGTACATTACTACTTGTTGTGCCTCAATTACAGAACAAGAAGAAAAGGGCAAACTAAAAACATATAGCCAGCACAACAACGCGAGGGATTCCAAACAACAAGAACAATGCTGAGTTATGTATCACCAAATCAACTAACCTGCACTAGGCGGACTTCAATTACAGGTCTATTGGCGGGATCATGAGCCAAGTGCAGCAATCTCTTGTGGACAAGTACATCTTCTGCTCTCTCCACATTGACATCCAAGGCATATCTACAACACACACAACCACTAATCAAAGCTAAAATCACAAAGAAACAACCCATAATGATCATCACCTAAAAGAAAATTCAGAACGATTCAGATTCGCACTGCTCAACTCTCTCAGTACTCAGTTCCTGAAGAATCACGGCACATCAAGACTACTGGATCACCAACTACTACCCCACCAGATTTTCAAGTAAAACTAAAAACAACATACAATTCCAAACTCAGGTCCTTTCCGACTACTCTTGAGATCAATCCACCACAGAACATCAAATAGAGAAAACACAATCACAAGAAATCAAAAACTCCCATCATATTCAATTACAAACATCGAATTCCAAGTCAACAGATTCAGTATCAGAATTCAGATTCAGAACCAGCTCAATTGTCGTTACACATACCTACAACAAATTTTCAGAATCAACCAGAACCAGCTCAATTGTCGCTACACATACCTACAACAAATCCAAGCACATGTATGTCCGTAAGTATATTTACCGAGCGGGAAGGCGATTGAAGTGAGACCAGAGCTCGTCTTCAAAACCAGGCGAAGCGGCCTCCTCGTTGTTGGACTGCTTGAGTCGACGCAAGACCTCGTTGTAGACCTCCAGCTTCTGGCGCTGCTGGCGAGTCTGCGCCGTCGACGACGGCGCGTCGTGAACTCTGCTCCCGCAGCTCTCATTGTCCTCCATCGCCATTGGACGCGACAAACCAGCGAAAACGAGCCACGATCTTCACGTGAACTCTGGAGGGTTCCGAGAAGAGCGAAAAGGGGAGCTCGAGAGGAACTTTTACGGAGACTCAGATTTAAGAGAAAAGAACTGGGAAATTAAAAAATAAATAAATTTTTTAAATATATCAGTTATGTACAGATTTATAAAATAATTTCTTTGCAAAACTGTTGCAGTTAAATTTACATTTTCCTTTTCTTTTTCCATAAAAGATAATATTATATTTATTGGGACTTTAAGTCCAACCAATAAGTCGACACGTGGAATGGGTTTCGGATGTGTGTTAATGATGAATGGTATTATTGTAATTTTAGTGGCTAACTAACTTAACTTTGTCCATGTGTCAAAGAGTGGTCCCGCCACATCATTTCACTTTCTATTCTGGGAGGACACAACACAAGTGGCATATTCTTCAGCGTCCACAATTTTTGGATTTCGGATAAGATTTGAAGTGAAAAGACCATCTTACCCATAAGTCTCCTGGTAATTGTCGGGACCACTTATTTAGAGCATGACCTGGCACCAAATAAATTCGCCCGGCAACTTTTATTGTTATTATTATTGTTGCTTGTTGCATTTTTGTTATTAATTTATTTTTGTTATTTTCCAACCAATTTCAATATCGAGTTTTTTTTTGAAACTAAGGCATATCAAGTTTAATGGTTATAAAAATTCAATTTTTAATTCTATATATAAAATGATTAGTTAAGTTTGACTTTAATCATTATAAATAAGTATATTTTATATATTTATTCGATGTGAGCTCAATCCACTCCCACATATATGACCTATGTGTTCATATTTTAGTTGATCAAGATTTAAATTGAATCAAATTTAGTCAACAATTCTATAATGAAGCCCAAGTCCAAACCTTAATAAGTTTTAAAAGTCAACGGCCCATCTATAAAGACTACAAAAACATTTAAATGTGCTAATTTCAAGCAAATAAATACTATAGAAAAAACTAGATTTAAAAAAAAAATACAAAAACCAGTACAAATACAATCTTTCAAAAAAAAAGTACAACAATACAATGAGCGCCAATATATGTCATAACTTCTTATTAAATCATCGTATTATCTAGGGAAACATCATTAACATATGTTGTTTGAACTTTCATTTTTAATAACTAACCCTATTGACTAACGTTTTACATAAACTAATGGTTAACTATCGAATATCTACACAAACTAACACTTTCCATTCATGAGAGTTAATTTGGATGGAAAATTCATCCATTAATGACATATTTTATTGCATATGATTTATTAATTTTTGGAAATTCCAGAACTAACCCTGACCTCTTTTATTGTATTCGTTAGCATATATCCTTAGTACGAGTGCACAAATTTGTTGAGTTAGACGAAAACCCTCATGCACAAATTTTACCAATAGTTTGAGTTAACAGTAAACCCTTATGCATAGTGATTGCACATGAATCATCCAATATTAGCCTCTGATCCCATGATCACATCAACCATATATGTATCTATGAACATGTGTTAATCATTTGGAAATTGTTCCAATCACTACATAAATGACAACTTTACAGATTCTTTCTTTGGATGCCACTAACTAATTGCATTAGGACCCGAACCATGTTCACAAAATCATCTCAACTTTCATGTGTTTTTTATTCAAATTATACAGATTTTTGGAGTGAAGACGAAACCCTTCATTTACAAGTGATAATTTTTTGAGTTATACAATTTATAGGAACCAATCAAACACCAGTACTAATACAATAAAACACTATCAAGAAAGTTATTAAACAACCCTTATACAATAAAACACAATCAATCATTAATGGTGGACAAACTCGACAAACCTGTGATTGATCAAGGAACACTAGATGTCTTACCTCAAGCAAAGTACAAAACTGATGATGAAGAGGCTTCTCGCTTGCTCGTGAACTGTACGAAACCAACACTTTGAAACTTAAATTGTGGGAGACGGCTCGATGATGTGTGGAAAGTTAAGGCACTGACAAACCATATAACATTATGATTGTACTAGGGGGGCAAATTAGTCATATCAACTCCAATTGTTAACTTCGTTACTCTCATAAACGGAAAGTGTTGATTTGTGTAGGTATTAGATAGTTAACCGTTAGTTTATGCTAAATATTGGTCAATAGGGTTAGTTATTGAAAATGAAAGTTATAACAAGGCGTGTTAATGATGTTTCCCTATTATCTACAAGGGGTAAGTTCAGGTACAAACTATGAAATGCACAACCTCAAGAAATGAAATCTAAAGCATAAAAAATAATGATAACATGTGTTAAACTTCATCTTCTTCCATTCTAATATTAATTTGGATGTACTTACATATCCAAATTAAAACTTAGCAAACACAATAGAATTGCAATGATAATTGATTGCTAAATAATCTGATAACACAGAGTATCCAATGGTGATGGTAAATGTGACTTTCTGATTAAAATGCTTAATAAGATATTAAATGCTTAATGCTTACACACTAATCTGGATTCAACTGACTGATTCTAGATCTGAAAGATAAACACCGACAATGGCAGCATAATCCACAAAAACTATAGATCTGGATTCAACTGACTGATTCTAGATCTGATTAAAATTTGTGGATTTGAATTATCAACTCGAGTCACCGACACTAAACCCTCTATCAGCAGCATAATCCACAAAACTATACAATGGCAGAACATTCTCACCGTACTTCTCAAAAGCATCCAATTCCTTCTTAGCCTTAGCCCTGAGCTCCTCAGCAACCTCCAGAGCCTTCCCCACACCATACAACCTCCGCTCTTCTTCTTCTCACCTTCCCCGCCCTTCACCGTCTTTGCTTTCAACACATCATCAACAACCTGATACAACACTCCAACAGCTCGCCCGTACCTCCTCAACCCTTCGATCTCCTCATCTTTGCCCCCACCTAATATCCCTTCACCGTCTTGGGCTGGCCTTCGAGGTCACAGAACTGGCCCGCTGCCATGCCTGTTGACCCGACTGCACGTGCTATCTCGGTGATCACACGGAGGATGCGAGGCTCCGGGACGAGCTCGGGAGGTGTGTGTGATGTGATGTGGCGGAAACCGAGTGGGAAGAGTGTGTTACCGGCAAGGATCGCCATGTCAACACCGTAGATTATGTGGTTTGAGGGCTGGCCTCGGCGTGATGGGTCGTCATCCATGCAAGAAAGATCATTGTGAATGAGCGAAGCAGCATGAACCTGTCGAGAAACCCGATTCAATTGTGCATAGGTTTGTGAGCAAAGAAATTCTAACAAAAGCTAAAGAACTAATATATGCAAATAAAACTTGAATAGGAGCTCATCTATTGCCTTATAGACCAATAACAGAACAACAATACAGAAACTGGGCACATTACATCTTTGTATTAGACAAAGAACTTGCACACAAATTGAGTTGATCCAAATCTATATAGTCCAACTTCACACAATCAAATCCATGTAGGTGTTAATGGCAAGATCCTAAGAACAGTTCCTTATCAAATTTATTCAAATTCAATCCAAAAGGAATCCCATTGAAGAACAAGACATTCAATTACAGAACAAGATAATAATGAAAGCAACCAACAAATAATTACCAAATCAAAACTATATTTTCCAATCCTGCAAAGCTTAAATTCAATTCAGTTTCTGCACTAAGAGACCAAACAATACATGAACAGCAAAACATAACCAAATCAACGAAAAGGGCAATCAAATGGGTTGAGAAAGTACCATTTCTAGAGCGCAGGCGGCGACGCACATGACCGGCGGAGCCCGCTTGGCGCCCTTATGGCCTGGTAGATCAGGTCCGGGTACTTGACCGGAATGGCTTCATCGAGCTTCTGGTTGATTTGGCCGATAAGGGTGGTCCAGTAGGTTTTGAGATCGAAATGGGTCGATGCGGTTGTGGAAGAAGAGCACCGAATCGGGAGGCGCCGGCTGATTGGGGATTTTCTGGGGAGGTAGAGATAGGGAGAGGAGGATGAAATTACAGAGAATGCCATGTTGTTGTTGATGAAAGCTTTGATCTTTCTTGGTGGGTATGGCTGATTGAAGCTTGAATGGTAGTGGAAGTATGAGTCATTCACAGTCAAGTAATGTGACAAGCATGGAAGAAGAGATAAAGATGATACATTTCCACTGCCATTAAGAGAAGATGCTCTTTAGAACAGTCAAATTATAGAGGTTGACCTTTGTTATTTATTTTTGTGTAAATTAAAAAAAGAAAGCGTCTTTTGAAAATTATTTGTACGATAGGACAGTAATGAGAATTTTTGTAAGCTGTAGATATTAATCCTATACATGATTTTATCTATTAAAACCAATAGAAGATCAGATAAATCAATCACGTGGATAATATTACCCTCGTATTTGGAAAAAAAATAATACTAAAACTGCCTTTGAAACCTCAATCTTCACGACCCTTCTAAGTGCACTTGCAGTGCAGGTGGATCCTTTAGATGGAAATCATTCGAAAGCTTGTTTTTTGACTCTTTCGCTGACTTTCAACTGATCAGTTGAAAATTCTCTTCAACGGAAGAGGGTTCGCGCGCAGATTAGTCGAAACATGTTCTGACTGATTAGTTAAAAGTCGGACGAAAGAGACATGGTGGAGCCCATCAAATTATCACACGTGGCATCTTTGTTGAGAAAATTAAATTTTCATAATTAAATAATACTCATATTCAACCTTCTATTAAAGTTGCCGCCTAATCAGAGAAATCCTGATTGTGAGACCGTTTTAGCCTAATCAGACGAAAGTCTAATTTTCAATATTCTACTAAAGCTTCCATCTAACCAGACTATTTGTGATGTGGATCCACAATGCAAATCCATTGATTAGCATAGCTGGGCAAGAAACAAAATCCTTTACCTCACAAAGTCATTACATACTAGAGTGTTCCCCCAACTGAATCAAGAGAAATATAAACAGCAGATACTGAAACATCAGAAAGCTCCACAATGATCCAGAAAGATGTTCCAAAGAGCTAGTTATGGAGGTTCTCAAGCGCCACACTTGTGATAACTTGACTGTTATCGTAGTTTGAATCTGCAACTGGTGCACTGGTTATGTTTGACAGGTTCAATCAACATGCATACAGTTTTATGTGATTAAAAATAAAAGTTTTGCCTAACAAAAATTTACCCACTGTCATTTCTTTGTTCATATGTTGGCCTCAAACCATTCAAGTAAGGAGATTGCCATAGGCACACTTTGGAACAAAAAAGAACCATTGAAGTAATGATACCGCCATTGGCATACTCTGGAACAAACAAAAAAAGAAAAGGCTGAGAAACCGTATACCAGTAAGGCAGTAGCTAATCTGTCTCCAAAAAACCGAGTTGCTAGCTTGTCAAAAGTGCAGGAGCAGCATGTCTATGTCCGCTTTAAAGGAACCAAACTGGTGGCATAAGGAACCACCCTGGGACAATAAGAACTGGTTGTTCCCAACTTCACAGCATGACAAACTTCTTCGATTTTATCCTCATCAACATTATACAAGTAGACCCTCTGTGCCACCCTCATCAACAACAGCCCATCTTTAAAGGCCAAAGGATCAATCCATGGGTCCTCTTCAGAGGTAATGCGACACTCCACTCTGTGACGCAAATTGCAGAAGAACTTTGGATGTTCCTCTTCCATCTCCTCCAAAGTTTTGAAATGCTGGAGTGCCCATTTGAACTCAAAGTAATCCTCAAGTAACCACACTTGTAGCCCCTCTTCAGTGGACATGACATAATGCAGTCGGCCTTTAGATTCTCCAATGCATGCCTCGGGGATGCTTTTGAACTGCGCTGCAGGCATTGGTGCTGAAATCAACCAAGACAGCTCCTCCTGTAAATTGAAAGTTAGAATTTCTTCCCCATCTGTCAGCCAGTGCAACACACCTCCAACAAAAAGGCCTCTGTTCTTGTATATCTTACTATTGCACTGACAAATCTCCTTTGATTTTCTCCATAACCCAGTTTCAGAAGAATATACGTCAAATGAAAACTGAACATCCCCCTTTTCAGTTTCAAACTCCTCAAGTCTTACTACCTTGAAATTTGTAGAATCACGAACAAGATCCTGCAGTGGGTCAAATGCCAATGCAAGGTTGTCTTCTCTCTTCAGTGCAGTGCATCCCAGCTTGACCCAGTCCTTGTTTGAGGGGTTGCAGATGTAGATTGCCGGGTCTTCACAAGGGAAGCAACTCCGACAACAAATCAGTCCATTGCACGACCCCAAGACCACAACATCCTGAGGAAGAAAATCAAACATCACAGGATGGACTTCAGCAATTTCCAGCTCAACGGGAATGTATCTAATGGTTTGGATATCTTCATCACACCACCTGTACCTCTCCTGATGAAGGAACCCTGATATGGGTTCTGGTTTTTGCAACTGAACTTTTATGAAAGAGCGGTCAGAAATAAGGCGGTACCACTCTTTGCAAACACACTTCAAGCCAAGCAAACTCTTCGAAGGCAGTCGAGATAACACATCGAAGCAAATGTCACCATTCAAGCACACACGTGGCCTCATTCCTGAAATGAAGTTCACATATCAATCAGAAAGGAATTAAAAAACATGAAGAATAAGGGCAATATCTTTCCTAATCAGTGATGTGAGTGAACTACTGAGTCATATGAAGATCTCAACTCTGATTTCTTTTATCTTTTGTATAATGTAGTATTAATAAGCAATGCAAAGGTACAAAATGGTATCTAACCAAAAAACAAGGGTAAAAAGATTTTATGTCCTCTGTGATTAGTCAAACTGTAAATCTGTTAAACAGGAAATAATTGTTTGCCATGTGAGTTTTTTGCCCTACAAATAATCAACAGGGGAAAAAACAGGCCAGCCCAAACAATACACGGTGTTGCAATCGAATTCAATTATCTTTTGCTGAAAAAAGAAATAGAAGATGAAGAGCATGCACACGAACACTATAGCTTAGCCCAAACAATACAGCATTCATCAACACAAAAGTCTCAAAATTTACAACCAAATACCTGATAAGATTGAACACAAATAGAACAACATTTTTATTAAATAACCACACTATTATGGGTTAGAAGTGGAATAAAAATAAAGTATTTGAAGTGGAATCAAAATAAGAAGATGAAGCTTACCTTTTGAAGTGGAGCCAAAATAAGAAGATGAAGAAGCTAACCTTCTGAAGTGGAAGAAGCTTTGCAAGCTAGAGCAGTAATAGCGGCCAAGATCGGTGAGATGGATGCGGTGCAGCAATTGGTAGATAGAAAATGCAGAGAAGATGAGGTAAGGTTTGGGAGGAAGAAGAGAAAGAGAGTGAGAGGAAATTTGTTGAAATTCAATATGAGGAAATTGTTCTTTTTACAGTGTCACCAGTACCACAGCTGGCTAAGATAGAGACAAGAAAACAAAAGGTAAATGGGCTTGGACTATCTAAAGGCCGTTACCTTAAAGCCTACAACCAAGATAAAAAGCAGCCCACTACAAAAACAAAATAACCCACACAATAAATGAATGACCTCATCAAGGGGAAGAATCAGAATTGAAGGGAATAAGTCCGGGTTTTTTAGTTGGAATTTTGTAACATTAGGGCAAGGGCAATGGTATTAGTGTTTTCATCGATCACGTTGAATTGTGCGAATCCTAACATATGAGAGAGTCAAGTTTTATGCCGACAAATTTTTTTAACAGGTCAATGATGAACTATATTAACAACAGTCCCATTCTCTCTCTGCAAAAACCAAACCACATCGATCAAAAAAGACGACCCAAACTATACTGTCGCCGGAGGAGGAGAGCCTCCTGCCCTCCTCTTATCCCCCCCCC
>JAYMSW010001596.1:0-15949 GCA_036897725.1 Erodium texanum | reverse complement strand
TAAATAAAAGTGTTAAGGGTTCATTATTTGATTAAGGGTAACCTCAAACCTTAAACAAAAATGTTAAGGGTTAATTAGTTGATTAAAGGATTAAGGTTAAGATTAAGGATTTGAGGGTTAGGGCTAAGGGTTTGAAGGTTGGGGTTAGAAATAAGGGTATTTTGGTCATTTATTTTTAAAAACTGACATATTTTAATGGAATATGGTAAAGGTGAAAAAAAAATGACAATTAAGGAGGTCGTAAAAGTAAATTCATACTTCAAGACAGCTAAGTGAAAATGAAACATAATTGAGGGAATACGGACGTAATTAACCCTTCAAAATTTATAGGTCTGACTCATTTGTTGTCCTTCTTTATGATCTTTGATTTATAACTAAGAGTTCAGTCATGTTTTGCATCGATATTCAATCTTAAGCATAAGAGAAAGTCAAATATTAAAGTAATAAAATCGATTGTTTAATTGTGAAATTTGACTAGAACTATATTTCAATTTTATAACGATAAATAAATATATTATACATTGTGTTGTTCTTTATTTTCAGAAAGTACCCTGAATTTTTCGCTGAACTTGCTGAAGCACAGCACCCCAAGGTATATACATTATAGCTTCTTATCTTAAGCATAATTTACATGTTTTCTTTTCAGAATTATGTTTAAATAGTACTTTTTTTTATGGTTTAATCTAGTTAATAATTATTATATAATTGCTAATAAATCGTATGTTTTTATGTGTAGTTTCTAACATTTGCCTGCTCGGACTCTCGGGTCAGCCCATCCCATATCTTGAATTTCAAGCCAGGAGAGAGCTTCATGGTCCGCAACATTGCCAACATTGTTCCTCCCTACGATAAGGTATATACAATTCCTTTAATTTGCAAAACAAAAAAAAAAAACTTATTAATTGTTTAAGCACGTGTTTGTAAACCTTAATTTGGCAATCTAAATTTAAATATTTTTTCCTAACGTTATGCAGATTAAGTACGGCGGAGTTGGAGCTGTCCTCGAATACGCCATCACCCATCTATATGTACGGACAAGTGGGAGCTATAAATTTGAATCAAATTTTAATATGAATTAAATTATAAACCCGACAATTTATTTAGTTATTTCACATGAAGACTTTCATATATATATATATATATAACCAAAATCATTTCAACTCGACATATACATACGAAAGGTTGTTAACATCTTTAGTCAAAACGACATGGATCCGTCACTACTTTACAAACATTTATGTGTTACTTAAGATATAAAGTTTCTTTTAACACATTTATGTGTTTACGATATTTAAAGCAGAGATCTTTTTGTATAGAAAAACTGTGCCCCGATCGATTAAAACGACAATGTTTTTATTTCGATATAATTCAGGTGGAGAACATTCTGGTCATCGGGCACAGCCGTTGCGGTGGCATTCAAGGTCTCATGAACCTCCCTGTGGACGGAACAACTACAAGGTAAACTCTCCCACTGCATTAAGATCTGTTAATGCTAAAGTATAAAATTATAATTATATTTTCAGTTAACAGTTTGAGCTTTTGGTTGGGTTACCTTTATGTCATCTAATTAAGTTATCGGGTTGAGGACCCACATTCCACCTTGATCCACTTGCATGTTAACTGGGGACGTCATAATGTATTCGTTTCACATCGAAAATATGTGGATAATCCACCAATTAAGCATTTTGAGACATTATCTCAAGTTTTTAAGCAAGTCAAGTTTTAACAGACATATCAAACTTGTTTGATTACAGCAATTTTGTGGAGGATTGGGTGCTGATCTGCAAGGCCGCGAAGGAGAAGGTGGTGGCCAAGTACTCGGACTCGAAGTTCGAAGAGCAATGCTATCACTGCGAGAAGGAGGCTGTGAACGTGTCCCTCAGCAACCTGTTGACTTACCCTTTTGTGAGGGAAGCTGTGCTCAACAACAAGTTGACTTTGATCGGAGCCCACTACGATTTTGTCAACGGCGTTTTCAAGAAGTGGACTCTTGATGTTTGCCTCCATGGCTCTGAGGCCACAACCTAGATCTAAACATCATATATATATATGTATGTATGTGATGTAATACTATCCATTTCTATATGTGTTTGTAATGGCATGCATCTTTGACTTTTATAATAAAAACACTCTTTATTATTGTCCCCTACTAGATGTTGATGTGTGTTATATGTTGGTTTGGTGGTTTTGATGTGATTGGGCTCAAACCATTTGGGGAGATGATTGGGCGTGGGCTTTGGGATCAGGGACGGATTTGGAGGGGTATAGAGTATGCTATGATATATCTTTGTTTGCAGAAGTTTTATAATATTATAGAACTCTCAGTTAACTTCGATTTGATATCTTACGGGTTTAAATCGGAATTAGTATGAAAAAAGTATGGTCATTTGAAATTAACCTGCATATTTGACCATCTTTATACTTTAAAACGTTTATTTTTAGCTTCAAACCTCTCCAACAATCCGATTGTTAATGGAATACCCTAAATTATATTTTTAGCTCCGCACTTGCTTGGACTATAGGCCTTTTGTGCTATAGTCGGTTTCGGTTTCACCGGATAACTGACGAGTTTTCACTCTGAGAACCGTAATCTGGATTTGGGTCTCCAAGCTATGTACAAATCAAACTAGAAAACTACTTGCACGTTACGGTTTCAATACTATCGGTGTCGATTCTGGTTTGTTTTATCGGTTTTCCAACTTTCGGTTATCTCTAATAATCCTTATCAATAATAGATACCAAACATATGTTTGTTTTCTAACATATGACTTTGTATAATTTAAACTTCGAATTTGAAAATATGAGAGAGTCATCTAAACACAAGGCTACATGAAAATAAATGTTTGTAACAAATATAACGTTATGTTGATATAGTAATCGCAAGTTGTATAAATCGATATCAAAAGATCAAATCCAACTTAGTTTATAAGTTAGCTATTAAACTTTAAGGAACTAATTATATATATACTCATACCTAACATATTCCCTTTTAACTTTTAATCCAATAAAATAGTTAAAATACATATATTTGATAGACAATTATTGATCCCTTGCCTACCCTTGTGTACAATAATTGTTTAACAGCTCACTTTCAATATTTAATTTTTCTCATTTGTGACTTTAATCAAATAAATATTTACAGCAAAGCCCTTAGATCCGGTCCAAGAGAAAAGTTGAATGACTCCAGCAAGAAAAGTCCCTATTCCTATAATAAATATTGACCATATGGCCCAATACATCTTATTTTACAGAGCAATTGTTTATTAACCCTATGGCTCATATGTGTAGTAAAAAAAATACCTGGATTTCTAATCACATCCTTCTTTGGATGTTTGAAATCTCGAAAAAAATAGTAGATCAGACATGTTTAAGGAAAAATATGTATTTTAAAAATCACAAACATTATTATTTTTAATTGTTTATATAAGGCATTCCTGAAATAATTATCAGATATAAGTCAATTTGAATATTATGTTATATTCTTCATAAGGATGAGAAATTAAGTAGTGATGTGGTTAAGAGTTTTATTCTAAAATTTCAAAAGGAAAAAAAATTGTATGGTTATTATTAGACTCGGATTACTATATGAAACTGAATTGAAAGTTGAGTTGGAAAATTTTTGTGACAAAATAAAGATAATCAAAATGTATATGTTTCGTTCAAATCAAAAATGTTCCGATTATATATAAAAAAACAAAAAGAAAATTATATCAATGAGAATAGCTTGATTATATGCACGTAAACTCATCCAAATATCAGTTTAAAACATACCGAGTATGAATATATTATTGTTTAAATTATTTATTGTAGTTTTGTCGTTAAACTCTAAATAAGCCGCCTCAAAATTATCATTACTAAAACAAAGCTTCAATGAAACTTCCTCGTTCCGACATTGATTGCTTTTTCGTGTATATTATTGTTGTTAATTGACCGAAGATAACTACTTCCGGGACAAGGCGTGGTTCGCTGACTCATACCCCGCATAGCTGGAAATGGAATGAAACATTACATTTTAAAATATAAATAATCATTTAAATATGGACCACGTTCTTAATATTTAAATATTAAAATTAACGTTAAAGTGTCACAACATGTCCTATATAAATACCATTACAGCCCCATTGAGTCTTCACACCCATTAATTTCCTAAGCTCCAAAACTAAGTTGATCATTTCTCTCTCTCTCTATATATCTTCAAGTCTTTGAGTTAAGTATATGGATATGGCACACCACAGAGACAGTGACTCAGAATCTGAGACAAACGAGTGTGAAGACTCGTCCTCGTACGAGGAAGCCCTTGCCCAACTGTCGGAAATAGTCATCAGGTACGATATTGTTTTATATGTTACGGTGTCACATTTAAAATATATGAATTATGTCAGCATTCGATAAATATATATCGAGATATTCATCTATTAGTTTGAGTTTTAAGGGTTGTTTTATCTTGCGATTAATTATTCATGTGTTTGTTTATGTAGTGAGGGTCGTGATCTCCGGAGTGTGGCAGCGGCGAAGCTGAGGAAGTTGGCGGCGGAGTTGGAGAGGAGCCCCGAAGACTCCGATGCACTAGACCGCATCCGATCCGGCTTCTACAAATTCAAGACTCAGCACTTCGAGTAAGGCTTCTTCATTTTCCTATTTATAGGTTTTTCTCCCTTCAAATATCGATATTTAATTGGTCGTTAATCGCTTGCGTGTTTTCAGACAACATCCCGAGTTTTTCGCCGATCTTGCCGTTGCACAAAAACCTAAGGTATACCTATGTTTTAAACTAGAAATTACACATCAAAACTAAAATATGAAAATGAGCCAAGTCATAACGCGTATCATTTAATTAGATACGTTTTTTTTTGTTGGTAGGATCTAGTTTGATATATGTATTTTAATTTTTAAGGACGTGTAATATTAAAGTCCCAGACTGGTTGACTGTGTTTGTGGATAAGTTTGACACGTATGTATAAGTTTAATCATATATGTCTGACTTGTTTATCGTCTTGATACAGTTTCTAGTATTTGCATGCTCCGACTCTCGGGTGAGCCCATCCCATGTGTTGAACTTCAAGCCGGGCGAGGCCTTCATGGTCCGTAACATCGCCAACATCGTACCTCCATTCGACAAGGTCCGGTTCCTTTTTTTGTACCAAAAAAAGAAGTATTTGTTCGTCACACATTAACGATAAGTTATTAATTAATTACTATACCTCTAACACACATATGTTTGAATATATATTTTTTCATTCAGGTGAAGTACTCTGGAGTTGGGGCTGTCATCGAATACGCCGTGAAGCACCTTCCTGTAAATTCCCAATCTCTTATTAAATGATGTGTTAACATTATGACCAAGCCCGTTTCTAGGTTTTAATCATAGATTTTTGTTATAATAATTGGTCAATTCGTTCAAATTTCATATTCTAACAAGTCTAACAGTAAACATGGATTTGATCTTGTTCGTCCATTTTAATCTTATAGATTGAGAACATCCTGGTCGTGGGACACAGTCGTTGTGGCGGTATTCAAGGCCTCATGAAAATTCCAGCAGATGGAACCGTCACATCGTGAGTTTACTTACTATTATAAGTTTTTAGGTAAGTACGACTTTAAAAATCGTAATTAAAATGGGTTTTCTTATCGATCACAGCGATTTCGTGGAGAATTGGGTGTTGATCTGCAAGGCGGCTAAGGACAAGGTTCTGGCGGAGCACCCGGCGGCAACGTTCGAGGAAAAATGCTACCACTGCGAGAAAGAGGCGGTCAACGTTTCTCTGGCGAACCTGTTGACTTACCCTTTTGTGAGGAACGCTGTGGTCAACCAGAAGTTGACCCTGAGAGGTGCACATTACGACTTCGTCAACGGCAACTTCCAGAATTGGACCCTTGATGTTGCTCTCACTGCTTCCAAGTCAACCTCCTAGACACGTGTCCGTTGACTTTGACTTGACTTCTATCGTGAGTTGTTTGTTGCATTTTACTGGATTCATTGTGTGTTGTTGAAGCATTTCTTTTCTTGTGATATGTTGTGTAATTTGTTTGATCTAATATAAGTTGTGTCTTCGTTTGTAATTGAGTTCAAATTTGATGGCCCAAACCTTAAGTAAGTGACAATAAATCTATTAAGCTTACAAGATAACAAAATCATATATTTCGACTTAGTGAGAAATGATCAGATTTGGATAAATATAAACTAAGGTATGTTCAATAATCGGATTGGATCAGATAACGCATCAAATGCATATATAAAATAATTCAAGACAGATAAAGAATTGACAAATGATAAATAAAATTTTTATTATCCAGCTAAAATTTAAATCTTGGTGGTCGTCAAGAAATAACTTCTTTAACTAGGGATATCAAGTCTCACTATTTTGTCTTGTAAGTTTGGATCATTTGTATCCTTGAAAGCCCAAAGACTACTTCCAAGTTGAAGGCCCATTTACACGGATTAACACATTGCTTGATCGAGAATTTTGGGCCAAGGTTAGCATTTGGGCTTTCCTTTCTTAACATTCGAAATACACATGTAGAAAATATTTGTTTATTATTTAAGTTAAAAAAAAATTGAAATTGAAACGGAAACGGAAACGGAAACAAGTGTTGTACTTTCTTGTTCCTCGTAAGGGGCAAGATATTTCCAAGTCTTCAGGTTCCACCACGTGTACGGTGAGATCAGTCGTCAACAGTCAAACATCGACGGTTAATGTTCTTATGATTGCCCTGCCCTTTTCTCTTCTTCTTCACCCGAGCGTGACGGCTGCGTTTCAATCATCAGCAATCTTCGTCATCGATCTGATCTCTTTACCGATACCAAATCGTCTCTACCAATCTCTGCAACTCTTAAGGTGATCTCTCGAACCCTAATCTCAAAATCGTTACTTTTGTTATTGTTTTTGTGTCTGCGTTTGTCTTCACTCCCGGCATGTGAGTATCTGAATTTTCCCAATTCCTTCTCTTGTTGTCGTGAATGATTGTTTACCATTGCTACTGTTAAATTTTCGTACTTTTGGGTTTCAATTTGAGGTCATGAGTGTTAAATGTAAGATTTTTGATGAAGAACAAGTGGTATACGATGATGATTTAGGTGAAACTGAGGTTTCTGGGCTGAGAATCATTTAGTGAGATGTGAATTTTTAGATTTCCTCTCTACTTATCAGAAAATCATGTGGTTTTTAGTGATTGCAATGTTCTGTGGAATATAGGCAAAGGAAAGTGTTAGAAATTGAGTGTATGTTGTTAATTGTGACATTTGGGGTGATTTATGTTATATTTTGTAGGAAAATTGTAAATTTTAGTATGGAGCTTGTTTGATTTGTTTAAAACGAGATTGGTGCTGCACTAATTATGGGAATTTTTGTGAACTTCCTTTCCTTTTGTCATGTGAAATTTTTGAAATTCTATATGTATAATGATGGTTGTACTTTTAGGTTTTGATTCTTGTGTTATTTGTGTGTAACTATGTTCATGGAAGATGGCTGAAGCAAAATCCGGATTAAGGAAACCGGTGTTTACCAAGGTTGAGCAGCTCCGACCAGGAACTAGTGGGCACACACTTACAGTAAAGGTTGTCAGTACCAAAATGGTATTGCAGAAGGGGCGTCCTGATGGTCCTCAAATGCGCAACATGAGAATTGCCGAGTGTTTGGTCGGTGATGAGACAGGAATGATCATCTTTACTGCTAGGAACGATCAAGGTATGTTTTAAATGTATATTTTTTCGTTACTGGCTAAAATTCGCCTTTGACTTCTGAGGGATCCGGCCTGGATGAACTGAATGATTTGCTGTTTGAAATTGTTTATGGGTTATTATTTTTCTGTGGTCTTGGACCGTAACAATTTTTATTTCTCATTGCTTATAGCTTGCATATTTGTGCTTATAATTTATTTTACAAGATTGCATGTCGGGTGCTAATTATTGACAGTCTTCAATGGTGTTTCCTTTTCAATCTGTTGCTATTCAAAATGTGAAACTATACTTCATCTATTGGCGACTTCAAGTGTCTCTGACCTGTGATATTGTGGTGAAGTATATGACATTTAGGAGGAAATCGAAATCGTGGAAGATTATGAATATCTCTTAGTTATGAATTTAGGCCTAGAAATAATTATAAAGGCCTTGACCAGTTTAATAAAAGTAAAGTATGTTTAAGTACATGCACGATCTTGAAACAATGTGGCTTTAGGAGACCTATATATGTGATATTTTTTAATTTAACATGTTATTTTTATCTTAAAGCCTTTTTTATTTGTATTTCACATCTCTGCAGTTCACTATTTTCATTTGAAACCGTTCTAATGTAATTGTGAAGTTGTTGATATTTTAAACGCTTCTGTCTGAAGAATGTAAAAAAAAAAAGGTTTAGTATGCTTTGAAAAAATTGAGTGATTTTAAAAGTTTGTGTTTTTGTACTGTAGTAAAATATAGTCATTGTTTTTGTGTTGCTATATATTTATCTGTATCCTAGACACGATGAACATATAGTGTAGTATTTCCGATCCCTGATTGGCTCTTTTTGTGCTTGTATTCTTAGTTGACTTGATGAAAGAGGGCTCTACTGTGATCCTCCGCAACGCAAAGATTGACATGTTCAAAGGATCAATGAGACTCGCTGTTGACAAATGGGGTCGTGTTGAAGTCACCGACCCTGCAAGCTTCACCGTCAAGGAAGACAACAACCTGTCACTGATCGAATACGAACTCGTGAATGTTGTCGAAGAGTAACTTTATGGGGGACTATGATTTGCCTACTACGTTGGAACCCGATAATAATACGAAGTTCAGCGAAGAAAATTACGTTTTTATCTACGTGGCACGTGTCCGAAACGCTAGCGAGTTTTTGGTGGAAATGGGGAAGCTAGTCCTATCCAAATTGCTTCTTGCTTTGCAACTAGCTAATATGGTAGAATCAATTGCTGTGAATTAATGACATAAAGAGCATTTTGTTCTTGGAACTTGCTTTGGTTTGTTTCACTATCTATTTTTCGGATTTTTTGATCTCTTAAAAAAATCCAGATTATCTTGATCGGTTACGGAAAATCTGTGTTTGAAAACTCGTTCTGAAATATGTTTAAAAATATTTTATGTAATGTTTGTCTCGATCTGTTAAGTTATCTTGGTGGATCCTTGACCTCCAAAAGAAAATAATATATCTTGATTGGGTATCTCCACTTCTTGAAACTTGTTTTAAAATGTATTAAAAAAAAATATTTTTTAACCAAATATATGGTCGATTTATTTTGCCTGAAATGTTTTAAGCAATGCCCATTTAGACTAGTCAAAAGCACTGTTCGTATAAACCAGTCAGATTATCCTCATGGATTTCTAATCTCCATACGAAGAAGAAAAATCCCAGTGATCTTGAAAGGGTATAAGAAATCTTTGTTTCTTCAAATCTGTTTTGTAATGTATATAAGAATGTTTTTGGATCGAATATATATGGTCGACTTGACCTGATTGGAATCTTTAGTCTTCGAAATATTCTTAATATGTTTAGTTTTCTACTATTGAGAATATCAAAAATACGGGAACTCCTTACAATGCTAATGAGTGAAAATTAATATATGTTTCACTACTAAGAAATGACAACCTGGACGAGTTTTGTGATCCGAAACCGAACCATTCCATGGCCCGAACCGGAACAACCACAAGTTCAATGGGGACCATACCCTAAAACTGAGTCAATATGGAGCTCAAGTACCAGCCAGACCCTAGCCCAAGCTCTGTATTGGTAAAGGATCAGGTCAGGTCACCACTCAATGAGCAATCAACACCCTGTCACTATCACAAACAAGTTCACTTGTCCTCTCTCTCTCTCTACATTGTCCATATCCTAGCTTTCTGCTAAACAACATGTTTAATACAAACCTTAAGAAAACACCATCTTCGTTCCAGACCATAATTAACTTCGATTACTTCCATGGTCTCTTCACTTGAGGACACGGCTTATCTATCTATCTATAAGATCACGAACATGTGGGTGGTGATGTGTAACACTTAACCGTTGGCTCCACCCACCACACCCATCATTCTAGTGAATATGGACCACCCAACACCAATATCAATATGCTTCCACACCAACATTATATACTATAAAATAAAAGCTTCCCCAACTACACCATAACAGAGAAAAGCGTAAAGTTGTGAATGTGTATAAGATATTGAGGCATGCATTATGTCATTGGTTCGTCATGCTGTAGCAACAAGGTTTCACTTCATTAACTATGAGTATCTTTTCTTGTGGTCCATTTGTGTATATGAGTTTTCGTAGGAGTAACTAGTGAAGCATATGATCTGCATACAAATGTGTTTCTCAACATCAATACGGGTCTGATCGTCTATTGGGATAGTTTGTTTGGTCAAGACGAATATTTCTTGAACATAAATATGGTGTTTAAGTTATAGTGATTGATATCAGGTTTTGAGGGTTAGGGTTGGGATGACTTTGGCTTAGGCTAGATTTTACTATTTTATTGCTGATAGTAAAAAAAAAATATCGGACTGCTCCCTCCTCACCATGGCTTACATGACATTAGGGTTTGATTTGACCATGGGTTCTGGAATTAGCCGGTGTGACATCTTTGACGTGATATATCAAATAATATTCAAAATGGACACAACGCTGAATTAAATATTCTTTCTCAATCGTGTATTAACGTAATGCATAGCAAACAGTTACGTGTAAACACTTAAGAATACTATATCGTTGCATTGTTTTCTGTTCTTTATAGTTTATAGTCACTGGATAGAGAACAAAAAGCAATGTAACAAATGGTCCATACATGGAATGTTATATACATGTTATTCGATGGAAAGACACATTTGAGTTCCTATGTTGTCATACCATGTATGCAATTCTCAGTGATCTGATACCTTGTATTGTATCATCAATGCCCTTTGTGGGTCTTGAGTTCCACAGAGATGTTTTCGTTACATCTTTGTCTGAAACCATGTACTCTAAGGGCTCTCAACTAACTTTCTTACACAACAAGTCTTATCCTCAAGTGATGCTTTGGCAAGCCCACTATTGTCATCTCATTTTGCTTTGCTTTCCTCTGTTAGTATGTGATCGAGTTTAAAAACCAATGACAGGTCCAAACCAAGCCCTGCTACCAATCTAAAACTCGATCTGACCCAAAAGCTTAAATTGATGAGCAAGTCTATCGAGATGTTTATCAAATGATCACTGAATCCAATTGAACATATTGATCTTCTTGACTTTCTCATATGCTTTGCTTTGAGCATTACCTGCAAATTTGTCCTGTTTTTAATATCTTAAATCACTGAGATACTCTGCAACCAAAGACAAACCACAAAACATTATCAAAATCCAGCACAACCCAATATAGTTGGTGGAATCTTAACCTCGGTTCTTGCAAAAAACATGTAATTTCTTGTCGTTTCTCCTAGAAAATGGCTGCACATGTGAGATCACATGACATATAATCAGGTAGGTTCTAATGGAAACTCTATGAGAAACCCATTTTAAAGAACTCTATATTCAAAGTCTAGCTGCCAAACCTCAATTAGAGTCCATAATTTTCATTACCAATCAAAACCCAGTTCGGATCCTACCAAGTTTGGATCAGATTGTGATTTTTTTAATGAATTGGTGTTAGGTTTCATGTGGTGGATACATAAATTAGAAGGATGTCTGTGGGAGGACACAGGTCCTCAGACTTTTGTCTATGAAACATCATCATTGATTTGGAGTAGTACCATGTGGAGCCATAGCAACATTAAGGATTAGATTAATGGTACTGTGTTATTAGTATAGTTCGAGTCAAACAAGTTGTGGCTTTCAGCATAATTGTATCAGATTGGCACATTAAAACAGCAACAATTTGATCTAAATTTGGCTTTGAAGAACATGTGTAGTCTGCAGAGCTAATTAATGATTAGGGTTTTGCTCCATATTGTTCCCCACATGGTTTTTAACCCCTTTTCAGGTAAAATAATTTGATATATACAGTTGTTTGTCTTAGGTTCTTTCATGTGTTTGATGTGTTGTTTGATCCGGTCTGGGTGTTAAGTAGTACGCAAGCTTTGCTCATTCAATGTTGGCTATAATAATTGTTATTTCCACCAAATCTGATGTATGTAATGTTACTATATTGTCTTCTAAACTATGTGTTTTCTTAACATGTGCTGATTGGCACGAGTTTGTGTATTTTGAACCCATATATATATTAAAACTTGATTATATAGTTGTATCGACTTTGTTATCTATCTAACTCAATTGACAATTATGTATTCAACAACTTGAATGTGTCACCTCATAACATCTACAAAATACATGTGACCTAAAATTTGTGGTTGAAAATGAAATGACCCATTTAAAAGGGATCAAACTAACTCTAGAGCCTCTACAACAATGTTATCTGCACATTTTTGAACTGTTTCAAACTTTCCCAATTCAGGAAGGTTTCTGTACAAAGTCCTATTCAGATTGTTTGGTACATGCAGCCCAATTTGGAAGTTACTGTCAATTTGTGCTAAACACAAGTAAAATAATTTATAGTCATTGTTGATAAAAAATAAATAAATTAAATTGAATAAAACAAATAATACTATGATGAATAATAAATTGCACAAAAGGTGAGTACATTTTAATAACAATGTCATTCATTGTATGTGATTCAGTTTAAAGTCATTCATGTAAAAATGATACAAATTATATATAGTATTCGTTTTTCTTTAGTTAAACTGCTTATCATATATATTTTCACTTTTTAATCTTGATTTGCTCAAACGAATCAATAGAACAACCTTCCCGTTCTTTTAACACAAATTTTTACCAGATTTTATTTTTGGTAATAAATATATCAACGTCTCATACACAAATCTGAAGTTTCAACATCTTTCTGTTTGACTAAAAATCGGATCTTGCAAAATCCATATGAACTAAGAACATGTAAACAAGGTGGTCCATGGAGATCAGAACTGTGTGAAGAAACACATTCCCTCGGTAAAGCTCACTGTGCATGACTTTGATGCAGAGAACATACATTTTTGTGTGAAGAAACAGTAATAAAATAAATAAATATAGTTTAATACGAAACGGTGAGTTTTGGGAAGAGGACAGAGAAGAGCAACTTGGGAGTTTGGGATGTGTATAGGAAGAGAAGCACGAGTGTGATTACAGTGCAGCCTGTGATCACTTTCTATTCTGTGCTTCTCTGTCTTTTTCGATGATTATATTTAAACATTGTTGCAATTTCAATTGTGATGGACCAAACCTCATCTCATCCACTCATCTTTGTCCTATTTCTTCTTGTTCCCACTCCACTGTCTCTCGATTCTCCTAAAATGTTTCGAGGGGCAATGCCGATTTCGAGTTTTTATCATTAAATTCGATTTATGAACGTGAGAGCGGTTAGTTAATTTCATTTGTTATACGTGATTTTATCAGGTTTGATTCTGATTTTTCAGACCAAAAATCGATTATACGAATCAAGAAAACATTATTTATGAAAGGAGGACTCAAAATGTTACATTCTTTTACTATGTAAGATTCAACACATAACGTTTATAATGTGATTTTAACATTGTTCATGGTATCAAAACTAAATTAATTCAAGACATGATGTGTCCAAGCTCCAAGCATAATGATGCTTTAGAATAACCATGGATATAAATAAAGTAAAACACTTAACTATAAGCTATTATCGAATAACCCAGTTGAGATATTATCGGTTGGGTCAAAACCTTCTTAATATCGTAATTTTTGACCCATTTAATTATTTATTTTAATTCATAATTGTTAACTCAACCATCTATGTTTACTGAATTCTTGTTTCGACTGATTAGATTAGTTCTAAGGGGTAATTGGATCCATTTAATTGGTATGACTCACATGTAAAAAAAAAAACATATCTACGAGCGTATGTTTATGTATATAATCAGTTTCAAAAATTACATAATCATCCAAACACCCGTTTTGACTAATCAGCTCTAATGGGCATCGGATCCATACATAAAGAAAAAAAAATGCTTACATACATGTTTATATTCATAATCTGTTTCATAAATATATATAGTTAAGATTGAGTTTTTACATTTAGCATTATATTATGTCATATCATTATTGTTTATATTAAAAGATACAAGAACATGTGCCAAAGATTATACGAAATGATTGAGATTTTTGAATATTCAACATAGATCAATCAAACTCCGATCATTTGTGAGTAAAATAAAAACATCTTCAAAAGCAAATGAAGAGTTGTTGAATTAAATTTAACCGAACCCACTAAAAACCCACAGAATCCAACAGTAAACAAGGTTGGTGATATAAGCGGTGACTCATTCCCCTAATCCCCAAAACACCCTCGCTCACTCGTCACAATTACGTACAATGCCATCGTCACGAGTCCGTCACTGTGGTAGTTATTTTGTTGACGAGGGCTTATAGGACAAATCACAATTCGGATAAATACAAAAAATAAAAGGGCCACGATAAAGATTCGTGCAAGCTCGAACATGTATAGAACAAAAATAACTTTAGCGGATAAGCGCGTGAAAATCGGGGTGAAGGCTGACGTGTCTCCACTGGGTCGGAGCCACGTGTAGTTTAACGCGGTTGCTGTCATTTTTCTTTTGTCCGTAATTAATTTAATTTAATTTTATTATTGTTTGTTAAAGTGGTGCTTGTGAACCGATACTTGCTGCAGTCCAGACATTTCTGGTTTCGGTCAGAGCTCACTTTGCTTCCACACCAAACGCACAAAAGAAGTAACACTACTTATAATGTATATGACAAATGTATATTGTATAAAATAAAAATAAAGGTAAAATTAAGATTAAATTATTTTTCACTTCTTTTTTTCACTATCAAGTTTATTTAATGTGAATTCCTATTTAACGATACATTTCAAGTTGACGAAAATTGTGTTTTCTCTTACATTGTTATTATTTTATAAAAGGATTTGGTCAAGGGAGTAAAACTATAAACATATTTTTGTAGAATGTCAAGACATACATTGTTTTATAAAGAAAATTCATACGAGGAGATTATGTCGACTTTTTAGTCAATTGCCTGAGATATTAAGCAGCAATCTGACTCAGTTATCTTATCTTTACCGTCTAACTTTAATCTCATTTTTTATGAACATATTTCGTTAAGAATTTATAATCGTAAAAATTATTATTGTTTGATAAATATTCTGAAATTTTTTTATCTATAAATTAGATATTATTCATGTATATGAGATATAGCCAACTAATTATCTTCATATATAAATCAGATTTGTAAAAATTTATCAATTTATTAGGTTTTTGGAGCTATAAATAACCCTCTCCACCACCTTCTCTCCCATTAATCATGCACAAAAGCATTGTGTTTAGTCTCTTTTTTGAGTGTTTTGTTAAAGTTCTGGTGATGTTTTAGATTTGTTCTTAAACATTATACAGGTTTCAGCAGTCCAACTAATTATTTTTCTCGAAACAATCTTTCAAATTCAAATAAAGAAATTATATTTATAATAATTTAAAAAGCACCAAACACGATAGCTTTTTATATATTTCTTGCTCTCGACATATCCTCCAACATTCTTCTCTAACCTCTCCTCCAAAAAAAAATGCCCAAACCGAGCTCGGCTATGAGGCTCAACCCTCTTCTCCTGTGCTTGCTCTTCTCTGCTATCATTGTGAGTTCATCTTCTTTAATCTTTATTTTCTTTGTTTGGAGTCATGAAGATGTTGATTTGATACTTACCCATTACGCGATTTCTGTCAATGCAGGTGGGTTTCGCCGGCGCCGATGTGAATTCGCGCCGGTCTCTTGTCGGAGATGAAAGCCCGTTCGGTCCGAAGGCTTCTCTGATACGGTTTTGGAATCAGAAGATCCGCAACGACAAGCCGAAGCCTGATTTTCTGATCTCGAAGGCGTCGCCGCTCCCCGCCGTGGACGCAGCGGCGTTCGCTAAGCTCGCTTCCCAGAATGCGCTTTCTGGGCATCTC
>JAYMSW010001595.1:0-15954 GCA_036897725.1 Erodium texanum | reverse complement strand
AGCGACGACGGTAATAACCGCCAACTCCGAGGAAAAGGAAACGGAAGCCATTAACGGATTTTAAATTATTATTTTTTGTTCCGTCCGTCAGGGTGAGGCGTAAAACTGATTTTGACTGCCTTGTTTTTTGTATAGGAAGGGTGTAATCTGAGAAAAAGGTTGGGGACATTTTGGGGGTTGTGGTCTTAGCAAATGTTATTTTTATTTTTAATAAATTAAATATCCTGTCCTTTATTTTCTGAATTTATTATGTTCCCTTGCATGTTTCGGTTCACCTTAAACAGATTTTGTTTGATGATCATTTAGTTGATTAATAAAAAGAAAAAATCACCATTAAATTCATTTCTTCGTACCAACAATATAAATTACAGCAAGTGGTAATCAGGTATGGGGTTATATAAATTAGGTGAAGCAAAACAAAGACCAAATGGGAACAATTACAACACATTTATGACAAAAGCTTTGGAGTAAAGATAGGGGAGTGAAGCAGTAGAACTTGTTGCCCTTGATGTCAGAGAAAGTCAAATTCCTCAACTAGCAAACATAAATTTTTAATTGGGTAATTAAGTTATGATAAAATTCAAAATGTTTATATATATAATACTTATATTGTTGATTTTTTTTACAAGAAAATGGAATTTCATTTTAGTGCACAAAGAGAATCCGATGCAAAAATTAATGGAGCCATGATTGTTCCATAACTTTTTTTACTCTCTTTTATTGTAGTGGTCAAAATAGCACATACATAAACACATGAGCAGAAGAAAAAAAGACCCACAAGGGAGGAAAAAGAAGCAAAACAGGAGACAAGACAAGAAAAAGAAAATGAGAACGGAGACACAAGTGGAGATGTGGCATTTTAGGTATTCACGAAACCAAACGAAATGCACATAAATGTAACACAAGAAAGGGCACATCTCATCTCTTTGGTATGGTCAAGCTCATGCTAGTGCTGCACTCCCTTCTTTTCTTTCTTTCCCTCTCATCATTATTTATCCTGTCCTTTATATATATTCAAATTTGGTGGTCCAAAGCCATAGCCTCGTCTTTCAACTCATTGTCTCTTATTTATTTCAATTTGTGGCTCAAAACTCTAATAGTATCTTCTGTTTAGTCGGACATATCGTTTCCGTGTTCGATTGAAAAGATAATAAATTTTCCGAATTCATTTCATCATCACAAATAAGTTTGTAATTGTATTACAATGAATAATCTTATCGGAATAAAGTTCAAAAAACTAGATTTGATTTAACAACTTAAGAAAATGGTATCTACATCATATGAGCCCACTTGATATGTCCCGTGATCAAAATAGAGAAAGTGGTGGGTCAATGAGCAGAGGATTGGTCCATATTGCTCAACCACAACTATAGATTCAAGGAAATTGAAAGATACTATCAATAACGACTCTACACCAAAAGCAAAGTAAGAAAATGTATAAGAATCTTGCAACAACCGTAGCTTCGGCTTTTTTTCTGTATTTGGGAGAGGATGACATGTATTAGGTCAGTATCGGCCTCGGCCCAAGGGGCTTTCTGGATGGACAAAGATTGGGCTTGGTCATCATTGTATAAGATGTGCTATCCGGCCCGTTCGGATTCAGAAAGTTTTGTTGTCTGCAACCGTTTGCTGATAAAAATGAATCTTCATGAACCCAAACACACAAAGAATCGAAACAAGACAACAGAACTTTTAAGCCATTCACATTTATTCACACTAAAAGCGCGTAGGAGTTCTGAAAGACATTTACAAAGTAGCTATCTAAATCAAACAACACCTGAAGTTCAGTTTAAGCAAAATGACACCGCTATGAAACACAGCAATACATGGAACAAGTCTTCTCTAGTCAGAATCAGAATCTGAGATGCCTGAACTCGTCTTCTCCGCTTTCTTTCCACCCTCTATCTGTTTAAATGCCTTGGAGATTTCATCAATGGGGACTAGAGGGAAATAGCTGAAACCAGTGTAACCTTTCTGAGACAGGTCCTTGATGACATGATTATACTTCTCTGACCAATGAGCAGCTGTGGGAACGGCCATCTCTGCAACCATGTGGACTGGTGGAACTTGGTTAAGTCCAGCACATACCTTCACTGTTGAGTCCAGGAGCAGCTGCTTATACTCGGAGGCAGCATACTGCACAGCTGCACGTAGCCCGCCTTCTCGAGCCTCGCCAACAAGTTTGTGAGCCTTTTGAGATGCTTTTTTAACTATATTATAAGTTTGATGTGCAACCTGTTTGGCCAAAAGAGGGGCGTGCTCGTGAAACTTGTGGGAGGCTTCATCAACCTGCATCGTTTAGGTATTCAATGAGTTATGCTCAAAGTGCACAGTTATGTCAAACAATGACCAAAATGAGAGACCAAACGAATTGGTTATGTTGTCTCCAAAACAGATTTTTGCATTCATGGTTCATGGAAAATACAAGGACCATTAACCTAAAACCCCAGCTCTGTACCCTAAACACCAAGAAAATTCTATATCCATTGGCTTCAAAGGTCAAACTATGGAGCAAATATCACCTTGAAACCAGTATGGTTTCTGGATTCAATTCATATTAGTAGTGCAATATTTGATTTCCCAACAAATTGGCAATCAAATAACAGATTAATGGGGAACAACCCACCTAAGGGAACAGCAGATTCTAGGTATTATGATATTAGAATAAGCAAGTCCAATTATGTACTCAATTTCCCAGTTATGATTGTTAATTTTGCTACCCAATTCATAGTAGCACTAGTAGCATCTAAAATTTGTTTATTAGGGCTACAAATTCATGGAGAATCATCCAAACCAGGATACATACAGCATATGATAAGACCACAAAAAAGTTTGATTATTAGAGCCACAAATTGCATCAAAATGAAGAAATAATTGCTAGTGCACAAGATAGGAACCAGAACATCAAAAACAAATACAGATTCTAAAATTCGCAAATCCTATACAGATCCATGAACATGAAGCGGAAGAATCACCAATTACCTTCTTGTCAACAAAGACGAGGAGATCATCAGGCACGCCCTTGACTTTTTCGTAAACCGGCGCAACAACAGCCGTCACGGCACCCTCCACGGTTCCGACGGTGGATCTCAGCGGCCCCGAGTTCTGCTTCGCGTACTCGTACAGATTGCAGACCAAGACCAGCGCGTGAGCCGCAGCGACTCGCACGAAGCCTAGGTGCTTCAGTTCCTGGTCGTTCTTCCCTTCAACCATCTCTATCTGTTACAGAAACAAACAGAAAGCAGCTTGAGAATCGAAATTCATGAGCAAAAGAAACGAAGGAACAAAAATCAGAAAGAGAATCAGATTCTAACCTTTTCGGATGCCATTGATTGATCGCCGATTAGGGTTTTGCTTTTGCTCTGCGCTTACGATCTCACCTTCTCGTGCTTTTCGCCTTGTTCTCAGTAACCGAAAAACGATCTAGAGAACTGTTGGTGGGAAGAGTATTTATCGTCGAGCAACGTGTCAGCTACAGCCACTCACGACGATCAATCTGACGGTTGTAAAGAGATCAGGGGTCATGTAGGTCCAGATTAACCATAAAGATGGCTTTGTCGCTTTCGGATGTGGGACCAGAAGACCACTATTCTGGAGTGATGTGGATGTTTCGAGAGGGGGCACGTGGCTGGTGCCAATATGTGCTAGAAACTATGAAATGAATATTTCTATTTCGCATTTTATCAAAAAAAGAATATAGCTATTTCGTAATAAAAATTAGTTTAAATTGATTGTGTATTAGGTAAATTCCAATTCCATAATAACAAAAAATGATTTTGGTTTGTAATTTTCTCCACTTAAATTATGGTTAAAGTTTAAAAATAAAAAAATATATAAAATTTACCATCAATTAGAAAGTAAAAACATACAGATTCAACACCATTACAGGGTGCACAATGACAAATCAATTCATCCACTTATTCACCAGCTCAGTGAATACTTGAAATGGTAAACATTGCAAAAAATTAATATGAATGATTTACAATGTCTAGTAAAAACGTCATCGTTGATATGAGCAGTTTCCCTGTGAACAAGTCAATTGTTATTAGAGCCTTCGGCGACTTGTGATTCGAGGGCTATGCTATTCAATCTTTAATGGGGTGAACTTGAAGTTTCCAGAATATATAGCCTCTTTTTCTGCACATACAACATAGTTTCGTCAAAAACATACATATTCAAATGCCAATAATATGAACAATGTTGTTTACAAATGATATGGAGACAAAAACCAGTATAGGCAGTGAGAGAAGATACGTTGTGGAGTTCAAAGCTTTAAATGAAAATCAAGTTAAGTGAAGTGTTTGAGTTGTGCTGGATTGATGATGATAGGGCAAACTGCAGCACCAACTTGATTAGTTATGTTGAGGGCGGGAATTTTATCCATTATTCAGCAGAATTCCTCGGGAAGCTCAAAATCACTAATACCGTCAACAATTAACCCTCAAGAGACATAAAGCATTCTAAAATAGAAGGAAAAAGAACAGTGCACCTACCTGTTAACGAGAGGCAGATCGCTTCCCTGCGAACATATCTTGCCATTGCCTGCATGTTCAGAACAAGGTTGGTTATACCTTACATACATACAGGAGGCACAAATCACCACAAGAATTCTGAAAGAAATATCGAGCAAGACTCTTTGTATATGGAAGTTAACTGATGACATAATGAGAGGAAGAAAGCATCGAGTAAAAGATTAGTAACAACCAACACAGTAACCATAAAAGTTAATTTCATTTAATGATTGAAAAAATAACATCTTTTTCCACAATCTAAGATAGTGATTTACTGTGTGGCAACTTGCACCCAAAAAATTGCACGATGCGCCCAGAGCCTCAGCCAGACTAGTGCCAGAAATAAATCATTTCCTAATTCCTATGGTGTAAAACAAAACAAAAAGTAAATGCAATTCAATATAACAAGGATGAGAACATGCCTGGATAGCCTGTAATGCATCACCATTTGGTTTTGATGTCCCATCATCCGAGAAGATATTCCTGCCATGCATAATCCCAGTTAAGAACAGTAAATACAGAATCAAACATCAAAGTTTTTAAAAAACGGTCTTGTGAGCAACATAGTACGATTAGGACACAAAAACTATTTTCATAGCCCAATAAGGAAACTACTATACATAAACACCCATAAATGTTTCAAATCTAGTTGGTCCCCCTTCCGTAATAGCTTAAGGCAGGTTTGGAGGCATTACTCTGGTAAAAAGACGTGTTTGTGGGTCTTTTACACAGTACAAATAGTTTCACAATGTCACAAAATATTATCATGATGAAATGTGTGACAAATCTCCAAAATTACCTCCATATGATATTTGTCAGTTCATCTTGTTTCGCATTGGGAAGCATTGCAGCATCATAAGCAACAATATTTCCATAGAATATCTTCTCCAGATCCTCTATCCATCTAATCAACAACAAATTAACCTACTATCCAAAAAGACAAGTTATGATTTGCATAACAGTAAAGAATAAGCAAAGATCAAACTGAGTTTCTGACACTAGATGTGGAATAGGGTTCAATTGTCATTGATAAAAGATGTTGTCTCCTCCGCCATAGTTAAAATGACACTAGGACTAGAACTATATCTTAAAAGAATATTGGGTTTTTGTTGTATCTACAGTGGCAACACAAGGATGGCATATGATAGAAACCAATTATAATTCAGTTCAGGTTTCTATTTTGATCCTTGTAGCATAAGTAATCTAGACCTTTGGTACAAGTAGTTTTTCTAAGCAAATCCCACTGGCTATACAAATATTAAATTGAGCATTATGTATGTTGAACGAAACCAACTTAAGTTGGCCCAGTGGTTAGGAGCTCCCTCCAACATAATGGAGGACAAGAGTTGAAACCCCAGTACAAACCATCTTATAAGGTATTAAGGTTTACTGCCATCTTTGCTTACAAAATTAACAGCAAAACTACTGATATGCCCATGTAACTACTGATCATTTTGTCTGATCAAATCTTAACTGCCAACAATGTACGACAGATTATGAAAGAAGTTTTGACAATAAACATTTTCATAGACAATCAATCGCGTAAAATAAATTTCAATTTAGATTTGTTATCCATTTTGTTTAATACTGTAATTCTCAACAACAAAAGGACAAGATCAACTAAGAGCTACAATTTACATTTGAATGGTAAGTTAACATTGTGCATTTCATAAGACAGAATGATGCAGAGAAATTTTATTCAGGAGAACAAAAGTAGCAAACACAATATAATAAAAATTATAGTAAATCCCAAACTAGGTTGTTCTTAATATGCAAACACTGATGACATAGACATACCCCAGCTTTAGATACCCTCAGCTCCACATGATGATTGTAAATCTCGTACAGGTGTTGCCCAAACTCAACACCTTCCTTTCCATCTTCTTTCAAGCGGCGTAAGTAAAGCCACATATGGAGTACAAGCAAAGAAAACGTGGTTTTGAAGGTTTTCTCCAAGTTAAACACTGTATATGAAATAAAGTTTTAGCCAAGTTAAAAACTGTAAAGAATTCAAAACAGTCTAAAGATAGCATGGCAGGCATAATACAAATTTATATATTATAATATTTGATGATTCCTGACTAAGAAATGACCATGTCCAAATCCAATTCCAGAGCAGAAATTCAACTTTCTGGGGGTTTCTTACAGATTTGAAATCAATAATTTTGACTGAATTACCAACGAGTATTCACATCATCATCAAATTTTATGATAAAACAAGTTACAAATTGTAAATAAATGAACAAAAAAAAAACGTTATCTTCAAGAACAGAAAGACACACCTTCATAAGTGGCAGGTTTGTCAATTTGAGAACTAATTCTTAAGTATGCTACATTAGCCCCTCGAATAGCCTTACTTGTTTTGCTATAAAACCGCAACAACGTGTAGATAATATGACGAATGCCCTCATACTTTGGTTCTTCAATTCTCAGTTTAGAATCTGGGGGCAAAGCCAATGAACAGGGCTTAGACCAAAACATTCTATCCAAGTGTACCTGTTGAAATAGGTAATCTGATATTAGTTAACTACTAACTAGAAACTTCTGCCACCAAAGCACAAATGATATGACAGACAACTTATGGCTTTAGAGTTTAGATGATGCCATACAAGTTTATAGTACCTATGTTTACTAGAAGTGTATAATTCAAACTATCCAAGAAAATTTACAAAATTGAAAAAGCTTGCAATAAAACATCGCTAAACAGAAATTAGATAAATCGATTCAAAAAATCACAAGTATATGATGAATTAGATTATGAACAAATTACTGCATATCATTTGATGTTATATCAACAAAAATCACATCAAGCGAGTAGCAATTTGTCCAGGATGGTCATAGAGACTTATTAATGTCCTTGTAACACACTTCAAATATTTACATGAATCTGTATTGGTCAACAAAGTGGAGACACACAATAAAAGGGGAGACGTGAATACTTGTACAGGGGATTTACAGTCTAGCTTTCCCATAAATACAACTAGAGAACTACTTTTTCTACATTGATTTTTTTTTCCAAAACCAGAATCAACAGGAGGAAGAAATATAAGAAGCTAAAATGGGTAATTCACAAGACATACTGTTGGGTTGCTAGGGAAATGCTTATCCATAGAATCAGCAGGAACAGATTCTGCAGCCACAGCCGCTCTGGCATAACTTTTTTGGGGAACTCCATATAGATCATTTCCGAATTTCGCACAATTGTGAGATGTGAGCTTTGAGAGATTAGTCACAGTTCTGCTCCATCTTGATAACATTGCAAGTTCCCTATTTGGGTAAAGAGAACATCAGTTCAGACATGTGTCCGACTCCACAGTCCATATTCTCACAACAATGAAGCACCCTCATGTACACACACTTATGTAGAACCCACTAAGCAAATATCCATCAAATAAGTACTATCATAGAAAAAAATACAAATTTACAGTCGGGCGTAGTTGAATAGAAATAACCATTTTTGATGATAGAAAACAATCACAATTTTGCATCTAGAAGTAGTTTTTTGTTTTTGTTTTTTGGCTTAGCTGAACTGATTGAGCTTTTGACCTTGCTTAACAAACATAGACATCAGAATTCAGAACCCAAGGAAACAAAAAAAGTTCGATCTGGTTCCTCCATTTTCTCAGCACCCAAACGGTGAGCCGCTGTTGTCTATATAACTAAAAACTTAAACGAACACAATAATTTGATAAACAGAATCAAGCTCTTTGCAGTAGCAACAAGAAACACAATCAGAATCTAACCTTTTCGGTTGCTATCAATCTATCGTTGCTTGTTCTCTGCGCTTACAGTCTCAGCTTCTCGTGCTCTTCTCCTTTGTCGCGAATCCAACTTATTCCGAGAAGATGGATCGAAGAGGAAGAACAAAACGGCGTCGTCCAGCTTGCAAAACGGTGCGTTTTGCTAAATGAGTTTATCATTGTTTGTTTGTCTTTTGCGTCGTCGTTTTGGTCGTACTTCAAATTGTAATTTATTCTTTCCAAAAAAAATAAATGATAAAGATTTTGGTCTCTATTACTTGCTATTTTACTTCATTCTCAAACTAAAAACATAAAAACTTCAATTCTCAAACTCATGGTTAAAGTTTAAATCAAAACGATGATCCAAAATTTACTATTAATTAGTAAGTAAAAACACATAAAGGCAATCAATCATGCACTATAGAAGACTAGAAGCAAAACAAAACCTTAAGAAATGAACTGAAATGATACAGAAAAGATACACACAGTATATTCTTCTTTGTTGCAGAACTGTCTCAAGTAGGAACAAATTAAATAAGTCCACCTCTGGCTGAAGCTATCTTCTCCCGGAGGTTGAATTTCTTGGCAATCAATGGCCGCACATCTTCAACCCCCACTAAGCTCTCCAGAAATGGAAGCAACAAAAGCAGTTCTTGATCAGAACGATCATCAAACCAGCTCTCTATCGGTATTCCATTCTCAACTTGGAATCCAAATGCCTGCAACAAGTGTTCACAGTTCAGCACTCAGATCAAAACTGTTTAAAAAAAATAACAGACCAATTCCGTTTTAAGAGCATGAATAATTGCAAAAAAGTACCCTGAGGTATTCACTTTTTTGCAAATCATAACCCTCTTCTTTGAGAATCGGAAGAAAAAAAAAACTGCTAACTTGCCCTTTTTGTTTCAAAATGAAGATTTTACCATTGAAAAAATGAGTAGAAAGCAAAAAATCCAGGGTTTGCATATTTTTTATAGCAATTATCCCTTGAGAGTATGATAATTTGTGCATCAATACCTGTGGAGAGTTATCGATGATGATGACTCGTGCCAAATCGCGCCCAAGAACAGACAAATCTTTGAGGTAATTTCCCTCCACATACACACAGGAATCACGATAAACACGGTGGCGAATCATCTTCCTTTTTGGATCAAGCACGTTGAGGAGCTGTTCTGCATATATACTCTGACTAGCTGTGAAGATAATTATCTCAAAAAGGCTTGAAACTCTCTCCATAAAATCTTTGAGGTGAGGTCGGCATTTCACATACACTGTATGCTCTCTGAGGTTGAAATTCACAGAAAATGTGAAGTCTGCATCATCACAAGGTTCCAGCGAGGAATGCACCAAAGTCTCTGCACAAAAGAATGTATCAATTATGTTATAATTTGAATACACAAATATTTACCTAACATTTCATAAATCACAACATTAACACAGAGATCATAAGTTTCTTACCATCCAAGTCTAAGACAAGACTAGTAGAAGGACAACTACGGGTCTGTTTTGGCAGAAGCATAGGCCGAAATGTGGGAACAACTGTTGACAAGTCTGGTAAGTTCTTTATGAAAAAATAAGGATCAAAGTCATCAAAGTCCTCGTAGTCATCTTCATCCACACAAACATCAGTTGACATAGACTCTTGGCCGTGCTCATCAACACATTCAAGCTTTGAGTTTTTCATGGCAAGATATATGGCAGAGACTTCAGATGAAAGGTTGGCTCCTAAATCTGCATCACAACAAGAATTTGTAATCATATCATCTGGGGCAAGAATATGATAAATCCAGTTTTTGCAAACTTGTATTTGTGGATGACATACTTGTATTGACTTCCATATCATTAGGATTTGGATTTAATGCTGCATCACTGTAGTTATGGTCATCTGCAAATTTGATTTGAAAATTCCACAAGAAAGCAAAAAAGTTAAATACATAACAGTACACATCAAGTTTACAAACTTTGTACAGACAAGTAGAGACAAAATAGCATATTGGGAAATACTAAAATTTATCAACTACCTCCATTGTTAGATGTATGAAAGGTAGGAGAAAATATAGTTTCAGATTCCTTATGAGCAGTTCCTACACTACAGTCCTGCAATGACCAAAAATATCATGACATTTAATCTTGGACATCTAAATAGTATGTGTCTGTGTATGTGTACTCAGTATCTTTTTTCTATTTTGAGCAAGACATGTAGGTCTAATTATTTACCTTACTATCCATGGAAGCCCCATTAATTGTATCCTGCTCCATATAGGCATTGGAGGCCTCATCAGACATCAAATTGCATCTTGAATTCAAATTTGTCATAGTAATTGGATCCCTGCTTTTCTTGGGAAGAGTGCCTACTGAAATGCCAATGAGAAAAAAATTAAAATGACTCAATAAGGAGGCCTATTCTTAGTAGTTAGTACCGTAAAACAAAAACACTTCATGAGTTTGATTATTAGCTTAACCGACAAAAGGAAAAGGGAATTCCAAAAACTGTCATGGTGGCAAAACCAGGCCTAACTAGAATCCAGATAAGATCACAGGGCACTGGTAATAATTCAAAACCATATTTGATCACAAATAATATAGAAACTAATAATAATCATGGAACAGAAGTTCCAATACTTAATTATAAGCTACCTTTTATGGAGTAATCTACTGACACATTTAACATTTAAACTATTTATCACACTTGATTTAGGACACAGAATGGAATCAAATGAACAAAAGACCAGACACACCACAGTCACCACTTGAAAGAATAGAAATTATGAAAAATCATGTTAACACCACATCTAGTGTACAATTTAAAATATAGTTGCATATATCTACTTGTAATGACATAGCCCAATACATGATGGACTAGAGTACACTATACAGGCAAACATTATTTTGAGTATAATTAATACTAGAGACATGTAAAGGATGTGGAAAGCTATGACTAACCAGGCTTATGTTTTCTAACTGAAGATGTTATTAGCTCAGCAACCTTCTTTTCTGCAACTTGTACATTTTCAGATGCCTTCTTTTGGGATCTTGAGACCCTAGTACTGGCTTGCTCTTTAGCAGCATTTCTTCCAGATATTCTTTTTTTGGTTTGCATGTCTGTGTTGGAAGCAATGTTCTAATCTTGGGATTAACAGCCACTTAGTAGAAAGATGCTAACAAGAGGTACTGCTCCTGGCAGAATTGTCCTGTTCTCACTATAAATTCGATATGAGTTATATGGAAGTTAAAACTTAAACCAACCAAGAATATTACATAATGCAGATCACCAAATTCAAAACTTTCATAGTATAAGTGTCAGAGAAATGGAGTTTCCAAAAGAGGACTGAAACCACACTATTGACCTCACATACTGACATGGGACTGAAACTTGCTCGGTCATGTGTAATTAAGGGAACAAGTAAACAAAAATTGGTGAACAGAAATGCACAAAACATGGCAAGTGATTGCTCAAACCTCAAAGAGACAAAGCTTATATGTAATGAAAGGAAACAATTTTCAATTAACACCAACCATACATTTGGAAAATTAGCCAGAATATTGAGAAGAAACAATAATCAACAAAATATATGTTAATTAACAAACCCTACACGCTTGATCAAGAGCTTCCCAACCCCATTGCTACTAATACTATTAAATGCAACAGAGTTCCAATAGAGGGTAATAATATGAAACTTAAAAATATCTCATGCATATTCAAATTAGAGCCTGAGTAAAAAAAAGAAATCTACTTGACGGATCTAAAACAGAAGCTTTTCAATTTGAATCAATTATGCACACACTTACAAATTTTCATCAAATATCAGACCATTGTTAACCTCTGTCTCCCGTTTCCAATCCAACAAACATTTCATTCTGAAATACTAAACCCCAACTCAAAAAGCAAAACCCTTGACAGCCCGTGATTAATAAGTATACAGAAAGCATAATTGTACATAAACAATGACCTTAAAAGATCCACATTAGTTCCCTAGCTCTAATCACCAAAAACAAAGAACACCCAATCATGAATTAATCAATCACTAAACCATTTCCCTACACTAATCAACAAAACCCTAAATCCATAACTAGCCATACTTCAAAAATCAACTGAATCCAGGAGCTGAAAGCAAGTTCAGAGAAGCGTACCAGTAAAAGAATCGGGCCAAGAACAGAATCGGGAAGCTGAGGTCACCAGAAACTCCTGCAATCGATCAAAGAAAAACAGAACAAGAAATGGATTCGAAAAGATGAGCAAGAAGGGGAAATTTTTGAATTTCGGAGTAAACCCAATCCCAGATTCGACCAATAAGCGATAAAATGATTTTGTTTTTTGAGATTTAATTTTCCCTCCAAAGTCGAAAGATGTTAAAGAGAGGGAAATTGAGGAGGGATCGAAAATCTTATTTTTATCTTTTTTTGGTCCGAAAAGAGGTTTAAGATGATAATTATCTTACCTGGAAATTCGTATCCGATTACTCTGCAAATTTTCCGATTTTTATGCGCCTACCACAAACAAGTGCTACTCGCGCGTGCCGGTACAATATTTCAAGCGCTCAATGCAGTGAATATATTTAAGAAATATAGCCACGTGGCCAGTTATGATTAGTGCGTAGCAGTATTTGAATATCAATGAGCGTAGGTTAATTATTTCTTCTGTTATTTCGAATTTTCAGTTGAACACTATCAATCGGGTTAATTTGAAGAATTGTGGGAAGCCTCTAATTTCAGTTAAACTTTGGGGCACTGTTGCAAAATTTCAAAAAGAAAAATAAAAAGAATTTATTAAGAGATAATATTGTTATATTATCCAAGTTTTTGTTCAAAATTGCCTCGTAATCAGAATCTTTTTGAAATTTTGAATGGTCAGACACTGGTGACAGTGGGCGTCCAACGTGTCATCTTTTGTTTGGCTACACGTGTACAGCTAGCATGTCTCGTGTACCTGCGGCTGCGAACCGTCTGATCCAGCATAGATGATGAAATGAGAGCTTTGGTTTATACGTTTCGTACCGTCAAACACAGTCCTCAATTACATATTCAAATGACATCATACATGATTTCAGAATAAAGTTCAAGAACCAAACCCAGAAATAACGAAAGTTAAGACAAGGTACAAAACAATAAATATCATGCTATATCAAAATTAACCAAATAATCAAGCACCTAGAGCTTAATCTTCAGGAATTACCCTTACAAAAAGAGAGCATATCAGTTCATCGTTATTGGTCGGTCCAACAAGGAAGCAACATAGTGCCACAAAAACATGTGCATTCTCAGTATCAATTCAGCTCTTCTGCAACTAACATGGATTTAGGAGCGCAAATGTAAATACCATCAAAGATCGTCAAATGCACAATTATCTTTTCAAGTAACTGGCATGGAATTCGATAATTGTGCTGATAATGTTTGACTTATGATAGGGGTTGAGGCGGGGCATTGGACTTGGCCATTCCCACCCATGTAACAATTCCAACTGCAAGAATAATCCATCCGCATACATCATAAGTGAGATCACTGCTCTTCTTCTTCTTGGAACTCTGTAATTAATAACACAATTTCAGACAAACATTCTACAACTACAAGATAATGCAGTAGGTTTGTATCTACAAATATACCCATTTCTAGGTTTATTTTTGTTGGCAGGAAAGAAGAAAAAAAAGAATATTCAAGTTAATGAAGTTATACTCATCTGATATGATTTGTTTCACTATATATTAAGAATGTGATCTAGAAATCCCACCTTTACTTTAGGAAATGTTGAAGATCCACCACCTGCAGCAGCCATGGTCATTGCCTCTTGGCCATGCCCATGCTTGTGAATCTCCGAATGGAACTCTGGTGCCTGATAAGATATACATACAAATGTCACTAATACATGGTAATCTAAACAATCATTTACCAACTCTCATGTCTCTAGCTACTCACTAGCTTATGGAGGGAAGCCACAGGGAATCTAAGACTAATTAAATATGCAAATCAGGCATTTCGACACATCCACTTCAGGAAAGAGGGACACACTTATTTGGGACACTAATTTTAGGACAGAGGGGGTACTATATTAGCACTCTTCACAGTTCAGAGTACTCGGACACACTATACATTTACCTCTCCCGAGGAACTCACATCACGCAGCAACCTAATACCAAAGAGTGTTTTCAAAATCCAAGCTCCATTTCTGACCTACCGTCTACATTATTGAACACTCAACATTCACAAGCATTTACACTATCAGTTCCAAGCACATTCTACCATCTTCAAAATTCCTCCAATAGCATATTGAAATTTCACAAATATGGGCAAACATACAAAAGAACGAGAATCACAGTGAATACCGTAACTGAGACTTCCAATGACTTCTGATACATATCATTAGATGGATCCTGTAACAATATATGAGATACATGATTAAATTTTCAAATCACTTAATAGATTGCAATATATGTGTACTTAAACAGTCATTTCCAGAAGAACAATCCGAGCAAATTACTTTTTCTGCAGCCTTTTGAAAACAATCCACAGCTCTGTCAAAATCAGGTTTAGCCTCATTGGTGTCAGGAACTAAAAATGCGTGGGAAGTGTATGCATTTCCCAGAGCCCACAAGGTGTTGTCTTTGGTAGGATCAATACTCAATGCCTCCTCCAGTTTCGAGATAGCATCTACACGATCATGTTTCATCCCAAAATAGCACGAATACAAAATTTCATAAGAAAAAAAAACACATAGAACACACATATGTGCATCACCAGAAACTCGAAAATAGCTTATTTGCCACCGTACCTTCGATCGATGCCTTCGACTCCCCCAGATTTTGAAACTGAGACAATTCAACCAAGGCCGTGCCCCATTTGGTCAGATTCTGCAGGAAACCAAAAAGCCAGGAGAAGCGAAAACAATAAATTTGAGGAATATACAGAATCGATCGTGAAGGTGACAGAGATATAGAGAGAGAGAAGGCGAGAGATCGTACATCGGCGTCAAGAGGGTTCTTGGCGTAGGTAGCTTCGGCGGCTTTGCGAGTGTGCTCGAGCATCAAGAGTCGTTCGAAATCTTCCTGAGTGAAATCCATGTCTGGAGGAGTTGCAGAGATGAAGAGGGATCAAAGTTGAATGTTAGGGTTTTAGGGAGGTTTGGTTTGGCGGAGACGAAGGAGTTTGGTTTGGACTACAGAGAGACTCGAGACCGTGGCGGCTAAGGAAAGTCTTTAAATATTCTGAAACTAAACTATTTTCTGATTATTATTTTTTTCCCTTTCAAATAATTGCAATTTTAAAAATAGAATTCATTTCAGGCCCAATTTTAAACAGTTGTTACGTTTTGGACTGGCTTCTATGGCCTAACTCATGTATTCAAAATTTCAAATATTTTGTTTAATTTAGCCTTTAACATAATCTTTCTACTTATATTCAAATTTTATTTTTGGGATTGTAACAATATAAATCTAAATTGAAATAACTTTAGACAGGAGTTTTAAAAGTACTATAGCCTCACAATACACTGCGAGTGTACAAACCCTGGTGGTCGTCGACGTGGGGGAAATGAGCCTTCGAGCTCTCTCTCCCACTCTCTTCACAAATGCAAGTTTCGTCATTGTCATGGCCGTCATAGCCTCCGCCGTCGCCCGTCCATTCCGTAGCACTTGGCCGGTTGTCTCGCCTCGCCCAGGACATCGTCAGATTTGTTAAGCTGACCATTTAGTCGTAACGCTTCCCCCTCCCCG
>JAYMSW010001594.1:0-15954 GCA_036897725.1 Erodium texanum | reverse complement strand
TTCCTCCTGGTGCGTAATTCCTATTCGATTTCGGATAATTTATGCTTTTCTGCCTTCTATTTCTGGGCTGTTAGCTACCGTTTGGCTGGCTAGAAAAATGCGAGAAAGGGATGTCTAGGGCAAAGTGCAAATTGGGCTGTTTTGGGTTTTGATTTTATTGATTTGTTCTAGTAGATCCGCGTAATTGGACTGGTAAGTCCGCCGCGCATATGCTTTCAGTTTTCTCCTTTTTCTGAATTGTCACTACTGCGTGTATATTTTTTCTGTATCCTTCTTTTGTTTAGTTTTGGATTATGTCTGAATGATGGAGATGTGTTCCATTGATGAGACAATGTGGTCTAGTTTTAAAGGCTAGAAATTTCTTTTGGTGGCAAGTGTTGCTTGTTAATGTATGATGTGAACTGATTTTGTAGGGTTGGATGAATATAGTTTTCCCAATTGTGTTTTTTTGTAGGGGTGGAAAAAAGGTGAAGTTTTGAATTCTGGGGATTGGCCTGGTTGGTTAGGAACTGTGGGAGGAACAAAGGCTTTGAAAATTGAAATTGAGACTGACCATTTACTTGTTTGAAAGATATTAAGTATACCCATTGATATTAGATGGTTAATTGGATATTGTTTTGATAAGCAATACCACCATCTACAAGGTTTGAACCGAAAACCTTGGGCCAAGAAACCAAGTGCATAACCACTTGACCAGGTTGACAGATGATTGGTTGGTTTAATGAGTGGTCCCTGGCACATGGGGAGGAATAAATTTAAGACATCCAAATTGCATTATTTGCCAGTGTTGCAGAAATCAAGTTTAACAAGTCACTTTTGAAAAATGCCTTCCATATTTGATATTTTTGTTCTTTGATAAACTGTTCCAATCCTGCTTACATTTTAAAGAAGTAATTCTATTGGAAGTCAAAACACAAGTAACCCTCCATTTACCATTTACCAATTATCTTTTGCCTCTTTGATCTGCAGTATTCTCGCGCTGGGTTATTTTGTAGTTGTGATCCTGAGGAATCTAAATTTTCTACTCTACAGTTGAGGTTCTTGGTTGAAAGGAACTGAGGTCTGTAGTGGTTTCTGACCTTAATGTCAAGTGGGGCCTACAAGGTATATTAGTTGAGTGTGAAGATGGACGTGGTAGGCTGTTGGTTCAAGAAGTTAAAGTCAAAGGATAAGTTGAAGTCTCCAAAGAAGAAGGATACCGCTGGTAGTGGCAAAGAGGGACAGAAGGCTCCGACAAGTGAGGAAGCACCTTCAAATGCAACGAAGCAGAAGGCTGCAGCTGCAAAAGAGTATATAGAAAACCATTACAAGAAGCAGACAAAGAGCCTTCAGGAGAGGCAGGCGCGGTATGATTTCGTGCCTACTTCCATCTTGGTGCTGCATGTGCATATAATACTGTTACTGACTTACTGCATTGCTGCTTTAGTTCATAACTTTTATATAATAATGATTTGTCATAGATGGTCACTGATCACAGGTTTGTTCTTATCATCCACTAGAAAGTAACTGACAAATGATCACAACTTGTATATTTGTTCGTAGAGTACTAGAAATGGGGGTGGGCTAGAAAGTATATTGACAAGGATTATCGTGGTAAATCTGAATTTATAATCCCGTTGAGTAAATTATGCTTCTAGGGGTAACTTTTGTCAGCATTATGTTTTAGGTTTTGCTGTGATGCTGTTGTGACTTGTGAGGAAGCAGTTATTTGTACGGGTTTTCCTTTGTATTCAGAGCTTTTTTATCCACTTCAGTTTGATTGAATAATCTGTAAGTCTAGAATCATAGGTTTTGCTGAGTGCTTGTAAGGTGGTTCAATTTAATAAATGCCATTCAGTTAACCTGTATACTGAATTGGGGCTTATGTGTACTATTTTAGGTCTTTGTTCTTGTTCTGACAGATATTGTCTCCCACAGTGCTGGTATAAAGTGTTTGCCTACTGCTTATTGTTCTGATTGATAACCTGAAGTTTCATTCAGTTTCTTTGTACCTTTTAATGATGTTATTATCCCTTCCAATTATGCCCAGACGTAATATATTAGAAAAGAAGTTGGCTGATGCTGAAGTCTCTGAAGAAGAGCAAAGCAACTTGCTAAAGAATTGGGAGAAGAAAGAAACAGAATATATGCGCCTTCAAAGGCATAAAATGTGTGCTGATGATTTTGAGCCACTGACAATGATAGGGAAGGGCGCGTTTGGTGAGGTATAGCTTTTTGTTTTTGCATATACTTATGCCTGTATTAGTTTTTTATGTTTTTGCAGTAACTAATTTCGCAAATGATTGTTTATGATTTTTTTCTTGTTCTGTGGTTCAGGTTAGGATCTGTAAGGAGAAGTCAACTGGGCATGTATATGCTATGAAAAAACTTAAGAAATCAGAGATGCTCCGCAGAGGCCAGGTATACGTATTATCAAGCCTGATGGTTTTGCTTTATTTTTATTTAAGAATCTACCCATTCTTATTGATTGCATGTTTACTTTGTATCTTATTCAGGTTGAACATGTGAAAGCTGAGAGAAATCTGCTAGCAGAGGTTGATAGCAATTGCATTGTCAAACTTTATTGTTCCTTTCAAGATGAAGAGTATTTATATCTTATTATGGAATATCTACCTGGTGGAGATATGATGACTTTACTGATGCGAAAAGATACATTAACTGAAGATGAAGCCAGGTTTTATGTTGGTGAAACTGTTCTGGCTATTGAGTCCATCCATAAACATAATTATATTCATAGGTAGATCAAGTTTCTTGAGCTGGGGTACGTTGATTTTTTTTTGTCTGAGGTCTTATTTTATTATGTAAATAACCATTTCTGTTCATGTGGTACAGAGATATTAAGCCTGACAACTTGCTGCTCGATAGAAATGGGCATATGAAATTATCAGATTTTGGATTATGTAAACCACTAGACTGCACTAACCTCCAAGAAAAGGATTTTTCACAAGCAAAAAATCTTAGTGGGGCTCTTCAAAGTGATGGTCGTCCTGTAGTACCAAAACGGACACAACAGGAGCAGCTTCTGCATTGGCAGAGGAACAGGAGAATGCTTGTAAGCTTCCTACAACTCTTGACCGATATAGTTATTATTCTGCCATTATTTACAACTTCTAGACATGCCTCTTTATTTTGAGGGTTTGTCAATAAGTTTGTTATAAAATTTCCCATGTACAGTCAATTTCTGTAATAGCTTTTCTCCCATTCAACTTCTTTATGTGAACTCAGAGGGATTTGTATTGTCCTAAAGTTACAGTATTATGATCCTGCAGGCATATTCTACTGTTGGCACACCTGATTATATTGCCCCAGAAGTTTTGCTGAAGAAGGGATATGGAATGGAGTGTGATTGGTTAGTATTTGGAATTATATTTTTCATCAGTTTTCCTAAATATTAATTTGTTTTTTTATGATATATTAACGACACTATATATGTTCCAGGTGGTCTCTTGGTGCTATCATGTATGAAATGCTTGTGGGATATCCTCCCTTTTATTCTGACGAGCCTATGTCTACATGTAGGAAGGTATTCTTGGATAATAGCTACTTTTATTCATATAATCTCAACTACCTTTCTGCCTTCTGGTATCCTTTTTGTCTTCAATGCTGTTCTTTTTAGTTTTGAAAAGCAGTAACAGATAAGGGTGCCAATATCTTATCTAACAATGATAGGTAAGAGTATGGTTGGTTGCTATGAAATAGCTTTTTTCATCCGTAACTAAATAAATGTTTGTCTTTTGTTCTTAGCCACCTTCATTCTTCTTCACTTATCTGGAGTTCTCTACTCACTCAATCTGATCACATTCAGCTTTTTAAATTCTGACTGAGCATTATCTTTTGCAGATAGTGAATTGGAGAACTTATCTGAAGTTTCCAGAAGAAGCAAAATTATCTCAGGAAGCAAAAGATCTGATCAGTAAACTCTTATGTAATGTTGACCAGAGACTAGGAACAAAGGGTGCAGATGAAATAAAGGTATTATCTGGTGTGTTTTGTTATAAATTGGTTGATTCACTTTCAAATTCGAGCTGCAAATTACAATTCTAATGGTTGGCCCTGTCATTTCCAGGCTCACCCGTGGTTCAATGATATCGAATGGGAAAATCTGTATCACACTAAAGCTGCATTTATTCCAGAGGTCAACGATGAGTTGGACACTCAAAACTTTGAGAAGTTTGATGAGGTGAATTCAATTTTATATTTAAAAAAAAAATCATATTTGCGAAGGATATATGTTTTTTAGCTGTTTTCGTTTTTGTTTTCCTTTTCATGACTGTGATTCTGTTTCAGGCTGACGACCAAGTGCAGACTTCAGCAAAAGCTGGTCCATGGAGAAAGGTTGGTTCTTTTTTCTCTTCTTAATTGTGTGCATTATAATTTACTTCGCTATTGAAATCTTTATTTTATGTTTGGAAGACTCTGAATATGCCTCGAGCTGTTAAATACTTTTGGTAGCAAATATTGTTATTGTTATATATAGTTGACAGTCAGAACTATGTGAATGTGAAATCTACGTGGAAAGGTATTTAAGATTGGTTGGTGACACTAGTCTATAAGATTGATCCACGTATTGTCCTTGTGTTTGTTTTGATCTAGCGTTTTCAGTAGCTCTTCTAGATTTGGAATGTCTAAGGGAAATTTTATTTCATGTTGCAAAGATAAGAAGACTTTACATTTACGTTGTATTATATATCAGTTTGTACCTGTTGTATCCATCGGGTATGTGTGTTGTGTTGAAGATATAGAAATTTTCATTTAAAATGTAGTGTTGCATGCGCTTGCTAGGGATATGCTTTTATGTTTGATTTATTCTGGAAATTGATGATAAACATTTGCTGGTATCAAAGGATGGTTTAATATATATATGATTCATGAAGTAGGAAGAGTTTGCTTGCATCTGTCAGTAATGATTCAGGAATAGTTGGTGGTTTGTTTTGTACTGCAGATGCTCTCATCTAAGGATGTCAACTTTGTTGGTTACACATATAAGAATTTTGAAATTGTAAATGATGACGAATTACCGGGGATTGGTATGTGGCTTCCTCCTTTTTATTTCTGTATTGTGCTTTGCTTCTTCCATCCATATTGTTTGACTTAGATATAAGAGTGTCTTATTTGGACTTTTGTTTTACAATTGTATGTCTACATTGATACCTTTTTTTGCTCAATCACAAGTTATGGTGAGAATATAGGCTAGTTTCAACCAGGCTGTTTGATGGGTTTTGGTTCAGCACAAGTTGTTTGTCATATGCCATTATTATGCTCAGAGCTGTCTAATTTTTGTATATATATATTTTAAGAATATGAGAACATGAAAACTACTCCAGCCTTCAAGTCTGAAAAGGTTCAAAAGATTTTGCCAGTTGAATCCCTGTTTTATTAACAACCGCATATAATATAATTTCAAACATCTCTAAATATAACCTTTAGTATATTTTATAGCAATTTAATTTTCATATAATATCGCAATTGTTAGCTGCTTACAATGTTATTTTAAATTTACGCTAATGATCGTTATATGGGCATTTTGTTTTTTTCGTGTGTGCATGCGCTGCATCTTCCCCTATTTGTCTGATTGGCTTTTTGTGCATTCCCTTATACAGCGGAATTGAAGAAGAAGAGTACAAAAACGAAAAGGCACTCAATCAAGTCTCTTTTTGGTATGGTTCTTATTCCTGCAGTGTTACTTGTTGTGTCACTGAATCATGATATTAAGTATAGGCAACTACATTATGTTGTACTCTCTCTGTTTCAAAACATGCGTCCTACTTTCACCAACTATTTTAGCAGGTGGATATATTTCTTGTTGAAGAACTAGTAAATCATGATTTTGGTAGAATATGGAAATTACACACAACTAAGCGTGTAAGCAAGACACAATGTAACACATTTTTCGCTGGTGGGTTTTTGTTTTGTTGCAGCTGACGAGTCAGCTGTGGCTTCCAGTCAGGCTGTTCATGGAAGCTTCTTGAATCTCTTGCCTCCCCAACTAGAAGTCCCTGAGAAAGAATCTAAATGAGTTGCCCTGATAGCTCCTAAATGTTATGTACATCTTGAGTGAATAGTTCTTTCGAATATTTTTTGCTTCTACTAAATTTGTTAGTTTAGAGATAAGACTTTGGGGAGAAAGGACCCCAAGAGTGAGTGAGGGGTGGAGCTAAGCTATTGATTGGCCACAAATAGGTTTGCTTTTGCAAGTACATATTTTATATTCTTTCAACTTTCCATGTGTGTGTATTCTTCAGTTTGTGAACCATTGCTTATCAATGGTTTTCTCATGTAATTATGTGATATATTTATATTTTGCTAATATATCTTGTGTTTGAACCAGGTTGGTATGGATAGTGTTTAAGGTCGTTTGTATTGCAGCGGTTTATGTGTATGGACTGAGGCGGAAATTTACTGAATTACAAGTTCCAAATAATAATCGAGTCTTATTAATCAATGTTTTTGTCGTATGAAGTAGAGAAAATAACACACGCTTATATTCAACTGTATGCTTTTGTCGTATAAGAGCAAGGACATCAGTTAGCTTAGAGTGAAAAAAGCTTGGTGTTTGCGTTTATGTGGCATCGATCTTCGTTGGGTAGTTGGCTTCAGGCGCCGTTGTCTGTGCGTAAAACGTGACACGTGGTGTTAAGGAGCTATTGCAACGTTTTTTTTTTGTTTTTTATTTATTGTTTTCTTATATCTATAAATACATGTTCCCTCTCCATAGTCATATCAACAATCTCGCTACTTTCTCAAGTCTATAATCTCTTTCTACTATTCCCTTCAATTTCTTCACTTTAAAATCGGTCTTCTCTGATGGAGCTGTTCTCATTGTTGTCGACCTTTTCCTCCTCGTCTTTCGAGTTCTCGTCCGATAATGATCTTTTTCAGGAAATTTTTGATGATTATGACAAAGTGATAACCGCATTAAAGAATAGAGTCATGGAGGAGGTTACTCGAGCTCAAGGTTCAAATAGTCAACGGAAGAGGAAGTGGTCGTACCTCGAGTGTAATCAAGAGCGCGATCATTATCAGCTTGTTGCAGACTACTTTGCCCCGGTATCATTGTATGACGAGGTAATATTCAGACGTCAGTTCCGGATGCGACATTGCGTTTTCAACCGGGTATTGGAAGCGATGTGTGCCCATAACCCCTATTTCCGCCACCGTCCGGATGCCACTGCTCGGGATGGGTTGACGCCGGTGCATAAGTGTACGACTGCCGTGCGAATGCTTGCAACAGGGTGCTTAGCCGACAACCTTGACGAGTACCTCCGGATTTGTAAGACCACAACATACCTTTGTCTCATACAGTTTTGAAAGGGAGTGATCGAGGTTTTTGGGCCGGAGTACCTGTGACAGCCAAATACAACTGATATCGCATGATTGCTCGCAGAAAGTGCTTACCGTGGTTTTCATGTATGTTAGGCAACATTGATTGCATGCATGGTAATGGAATAACTGTTCATGGCGTGGAAAGGAATGTATACACGAGGTGATCAAGCGGGACCGGCAATTATGCTTGATGCGGTTGCTCTTTCGGTAGATAATGATAAATCTAGGACTTACGTAATTGGAACATGTGTACAATGTTGGATGAATCTTACAAGGTGACCCCGTGTTGTAGTGTTCTATGGATTGTTGTGTGTTTGTCTAGAAAGTTACTTTCGTTAGTATGGGATATGTGTACGATATATTAAAAATGAATCACATTTATAATTCGAAATTTTCAAAAAGAATTAGAATAAGATAAATTATTTAAACACACAACAATCTATAGAACACATTTAAACAATTCCCCCTTTAAAAATTTGACCAAAAAAAAAAATAAAAGTCATAACGGTGATACTTTCAAAAAAGTTAGTGATTCGAGAAGGTATAGTAGTAATAGGTTAGTATAGTGAAATGAAATTAGTGTATAGTTTGTACACTTTAGTGTGATTTACGTTTTTTTTTAATATTATATAACAATCATGAAGATTTACATATAAACAATTAAACGAATAGCACATTAACATTACTGACTTAGGGAATCGAAATTTATACTAATAGTAATTACTAAAACATAAGTCACGTACTACTTAATAACTGAATCAGATACTAACAAACTCTAACAATAAGATATAAACTCGAACAATGACAAGATAATTAGGTGATGTTATAAAACAAATTAAATATATACAAAAATAATAGTGGTGAAATCTTAACTCTAATCTCATATATCCAAATTCAAATGTTTTTTTTTAAAAAATACAAATTCAAATGTTTTGATTCACTGGACATGCAACTAAAAGTAACTAAGTAATTTTTAAGACGATTTTTTTTAACAAACGATAGATTCTCATTAGACGAAATAGCCCGTCGCAATATAGGAGTAATGTAGCTCTGGTGGAATTCTCCAACCAAGATAGGTCATTCCAGACTAAAAACTCGTGCTAACAAGAAGCTATATTCTAAGTCATTCTCATAAACAAAGGTCCCCTTTTGAACTAAATATAACTCTGGCCTAATAGCACAATAAATGTGCACCAACAGTGCGATAATTACGAATCAAAGTCTGACTAAGCTGACACCTTATTGACGACCACGTGCCACACGCTTTGCCACCTCCGCACGCATCAGAACTGACGCTCACGCTCATCTTTCCCGGATCTAGACGGAGAAACAGATCTGAGGAGAATCAACTGTCGTCAAAGAAAAGTCTAACAACGATAGACCATCGAAAAAGAACGAAATAGACACGCTCGTCGCTTACGCTGCCGTCGTTGCCGCCGTAAGCGACGACGACAGAGTAAAAAATGAAGGAAAAATATCGAGAGAGAGGAAGTAGCTCTTTCAAGGTTTTTAGATTAAGTAGAATAACTTATAGCGAGGGAATATATAAAAGGACAAACCAGAATTAATGAGGACAAGCAAGAGGCTGAGATAAGAAAGCTTGGCCATTTTTTAAAAACTTGTTGATGAGGTGGTGTTTAAAATTTTTTTAGAGATAACTACAAAAAGTAACATTGAACTAACCTGTTTTTGTAAAAACTAATGGTGAATTACTAAGTCGCCAAAAAAAAACGGTAAACAAAATTTCCGTTTGCAAACTGACTAACACCGTTAGTTTTCTTATGAAATGACTATTCCACCCTCCCCTGATTTAAGGGTAAGGTATTTTAGGGTTTGATTTGGGGAAATTGATAGTTTTAGGGTTAGATTTGAGTAGAGGGTAGTTTATGGTTCGTAATTTAGGGTTTGAATAGTTTAGGGTTTACTTTGGGAGAGGGGTATTTTGGGGATTATTAAAAAATTGGTCCGAAAACTGTCAAAGTTAACGGATTGTAAACGAAAAATTTCTTTCACGTTGTTTTATACAGACTTAGTAGTTCAATGTTACTTCTTGTACATATTCGCTTGAGAATAATTAGTTTTTACGATTAACTCTATATATAATTAACAGATATTGTTTACTTTCAAAAAAATATATATACAACCTGCTATTAATAATTCTATATCTAGAAATTCTAGTAAAAACATTTATGTATAAACTTTTAGATTTAAAATATGATGTTTTTATTATATTGTTTGTTAAACGTAATTTTCTCTTTGTAACCCCCTTTTTTTAATAGAAAGTCTCCAAACCCTCAAAAACGTGTCCGATTATGACTTGTTAGATCTTTCGATCCTGCGAGTGACAATGACTTCATATTGGGCTCTTCTTCTCAAGGTCCATTCTCAGCAACATTGAGTTGATGTGATACAGACCAAAACCAATTTAAACTCAAACCTAACATTCTTCACATATAAAGTTGGAGGCCTCGGTACATTGAGGGTCAAGTCGAATCCTGATATATTGAATATTGCGTTTTGTTATATTCTGACACGTTCTCATGTGTTGATACACGAGATTGTTTTCAAGAGTTTTTTATTCTCTATTTTGGTTGACATTCGCGACCGTTAAAACTAGTTTTCGCATATCATCGTGACAAAAACGAACATATTTATAAAATTAATATGAACGGAACGGGTTGTGTAAGGAACGAGACACACGGTGCCGGAGTACAAACGAAAAGAATGGTACGACATGTTCTATAGATGGGTTAACTTTTACCCTCTTTGAACTCAAAATTTAAATGTATGGTACTATGAATACGTTGTAGCTTAGATTGATAGTTGTGTCTTTGATTCGTTTTTCAATCGGAGGCAATGAGGAGAGTAGCAATTTTTATCCACATAGCAAGAACTTTTCAGTTCCAGAAGTTCTTATTATTTCCTTGTTTCGATTTTAATTCAAGTACGGTGATTTTTTTTGTTTTCTCATTGCAGTTAGAATTTTAAACTATATATCCTACAATAATTATATGTTTATTGATTTGAGGAGAAATCAATTGAGAACTACCTCCAATCTTACAAACTAGAGAACCAATCTAAACCACTCATCTAAAAAACAAAGGTTCATATGTTACTAACACATAAGATGACAAAATAATATAATTTAATATTTTTACAATAGAAGAAAGATATTGTAGTCTTTTTACACATACTCTCTAAACCCTAATTAGAATTTATCTTTTTCTCTCTCCTCAAACAAAAAATCTAGCCACCATGACTCTCTCTCTCTCTCTATTTCAATTTGAAGATTCAAATAGAAATCTCATTTTTCTCTTTCTCGGATTTCTTTCACATATTTCGATTTGAAGATTCAAATTGAAATCTCGTTGATTACCTCCTCCACCAAAGTCAAATTGAAGATTCGGATTTCGATTTTTTTATATATCATCATCAAATTCGATAGTGATTTCTTTCTTTGTGTTGCTTAAGAAGTGATTGAGAATGTATTGTTATGGATTTGAGTTTTTTATTACGCTGATTTTATTGCTCCAGCATGAAATTTTATCACCTCCGTCATGCATTGTTATCACACTTAACATGTATTTTTATCACTTCCAACGTGTATTTTTATCACCTATAACATGCAGTTGTATCAACTCTACTAAACATTTTTATCACCTCTAACATGTGTTTTTGTCACTTTCTACATGCATTTTTATCACCTTCAACATGTATTTTTATCATGTCTACTACGTATTTTTATGACATCTAGAATATATGTTTATCACATCTAGTATGTATGTTTATCACCTCGAACATGCATTTTTATCAAATTTAGCATGCATTTTGTCAATCTTACTAAAACATTTTTATCACTTTCAGTATGTATTTTTATCACCTTTAGCAAAAAGAATTATCACTTCTATCATGTATTGTTATCAGCTCGAGCATACATTTTTATTAACTCTACTAAGCGTTTTTATCACTTCTAGCATGTACTTTTATCACCTATACTATGTGAAACGAGTTTGATTCGAGTTACTAGGAAAGCATATAAGGAGAGTGAAACAAAATAAATAGTTTATCATCTTGATGGCCATATTTTATCAACTGTAACAAAAGGTTTTATCAACAATGTAACATGAGTTATCACTTGTAGTAATAGATTTATCAACTATAACAAGACGTATTATCAGAAGTAGCAATAAATTTTATGACCTCTCACAACATGCATATCAACTATGAAAACATATATTATCAAGCTACACAATATATTGTCATTTATCAACGGGATACATACGTTTTATCATTAAACTATACATATATTATCAACATTCGTGTTCCTGTTATAATGTATCAGAAAGTTTATCACCACGATGCACAAGTTTTATCACTAAACTACAATCAGATTATCAACATGTGCGTAACTATCCTAATGTATCAGAAGTTTTATCACCTACGTATTTTGGTCGCGCGAAATGACAATCGTACCCCTGATGCAAGTGTGATCGCACAAGTGTTGTTTTTAGGTGGATGATGTGGCACCATGTGAGTTGCTGGATGTTAGGTTTTTATGGTTCAGATTGACTCTCTAGTTTTAAGATAACGATGGTTTTCAATAGATCTCACCTCTTATTTATTTTATTATTTGTTTATTAATAAAGAGATACTTCTATAATAATCATCTGTGTTATGATCATGATTTGAACATTTAATTCTTTTAAAGATTATTTGTATTATAATAATAATTTGAATATTTAACTCTTTCTAGAATCATCAAATATGTGACTTGATGATCGTTTGTGTTGTGATTTGTAAAGCGATAAAGTTAACCGTTGTGATTTGTAAAATGACAAAGCTAATTGTTGTGAGTTGGCACTTAAAAGTAGGTGTGTCCACGGGCCGATGCACTGGTCCCGGAATGGACTTTTCTTACTGGCCCGAAACTTCCACCTTACTACTTTTCAGATTCGGCATCAGCCGAAATATGGAGACTCTGAGCTCTTCTGAGCTTGCTCTCCCCCTCTGCTGTCTGTTCCCTCCTTACCGCTGGTGGCTCGGCCTTGTAGTGGCTCCTCTACCGGACCTGACGCCAAGCTTCTCCTCCCTCGTCCCACGGCCAGTCACCGCCCAGTGCTCGCCCTCTATCTCGGGCGCCCGCCGCCCTTCCTCCCGGAGCTTAGGTGTGGTGATCCAATCCGAGAAAGCACTACTTCGTGCCTTGCTTTAGCATGCTGTTTTTTTTAGTTTTTTGGCTTGTCAATAAGGTTGTTATAATTAATCTAACTTAGGCGCGCATCTATTGTGATATTTGGATACATATTATTGTGGTTTTTGGTCGTTCTCGTGGTTCGTTATGCTGATATTTATTGAGACCTCTGTGTAGGTCATACATCTTTTTTAGCATTGCTTCGTAGTTCATATGAAGCTTTTGACAATTGTGAGTCATAGTCTGACATGATCTATTTAGTCGGATTTTTCATTAGATTTAATCTCTTTCTGTTACAACGATATTTCTGTCTAATGAATTTATTTATATTTCAAAGAAAAAAAAAAAACAAAAACATCTAAAGTCCTAATATTGTTTTACGGACTGTGTCGTATATTTTTCACCTCAAAAACGTTTGGTATAACACGTGGATGACTTGAAATGGAGCAGAGTTCATCTAACATTCCACTCCACAAACATGGGTTCCAAGTATAAGTGTACCTACACATCCTTATGTAACAACATAATATATCATGCACATGGATCCAATATATATAGATTGTTTCATATCCTAGTGGGCCACAATATCAACGACCTCATTAATCACATATTCAAAGTCATTTGTCATTTCTCTTCCACGATCACTATTAATTTTTTAGGGTAACGTTAACATGGCATAGTTGATCCGTGCTTATGCACTTACTTTGACGTTGGTGACGTAGTAATACTGGTTTGTACCCGTGTTGACTCTACGGGGAGTCCATACTAAACGACAATGTCGAAAAGCCCGAACCAATTGGACTCTACCGGGTCCGATTGGCACCACCATAAGTAAACACAAAAGTAATAACCCCCTCAGAAAAACAGAATTGTACAATAAATAAGTTTGATCAAGTCCAAGGTCGTATTTTGATACCGGGAGAAAACACGAATCTAAATCAGTAAGTAACAAATATTTTTTTATGAAAAGCTCATTAGTATTGTTAATACGAGAATTCTGTACAACTTCTCACTTGACAGTTGGATTTCACCATTCCAAACTTTAATAGAATTTCTTTCCTTCTTTGTTTTTTCCCGACAAAACCTATATTTGCCTAATAATACAATGTGCTCACTGTACAAAGAAACATGAAAAAAAAAACATAAAGAACTAACACATACGAAAACGAAAGTTCTCTCGCAAACAAATATCACGAAAAAATAAAAAAAGATTGTAAAGACGACCAATGAATACTTGGATTTTGCACTCCATGATCAAGGAGAGCATCAGTTGCTCTGTTGCCCTCCTTGTAAATATGAGTAAGTGTAAATTTTATATTTTTTTAGAAAAAAAAAAATGGATGCAGCCATTCCACTGAACTCTATATCTCTAAAGGACTAAAAACAATATATCCTAAAGAAAAGTAAAACATACTTGGGATAACTACAAAAAGCAGCGTTAAATTGACCTGGTTTTGTAAAAGCTAACGGTATTCTATTAAGTCTGTAAAAAACAACGGTAAAAAAAAATTTCGTATGCAAACTGACTAGCACCGTTAGTTTTCTTATAAAATAACCATCGCCTAGATTTGTGAAGATTATTGTCTTAGTCATTTCAAAAATGATCATGTATGTCTCTTCCTGATATATAATATATGCAACAATCTTTTTAAAAACAAAAAAGAAAAACAAATTTTAAGATCATGCTTTCTCATGTTGATGTAAATATGAAATTTATTCTAAAGTAAAAGTGTTGGAGAAAATCATTTCAAATGAATTGAGTTAGCATTTGAAATTCTCAAATTGGTAAGAGCCTCCAATTGTTATTCAAATATTTCTTCTTTTTTTCCATCAAATTCCCTTAACTATATCATTAACAGTTGCATATGCTAAATATAAGTATTTCAAATCAAAATGCTTGGAAAACCGCTTGAGATCATCAATATCAAAAGAAAGATTAAATGATTTATTATTCATACTTAAGAAAAATATGTTCGAGCACGGTAATATACAAACTACATTAATTTTGCACCTAAAAATTCTCATGGAAATATTTACGTATAAACTTCTAGATTTAAAATTTGATGTTTTTTTACATCAAAAAAAGAATTGATGTTTTTATTAATTTGTTCACTAAGCCTAGTTTTTTTTTTTTTTTTTTTTGTATATGAATACTACAAAAACCAATTTTTTAATAGTATTTCTTAATTAAGGCCACAATTAACTCAAAAAAAAAATTAAGGCAATTTATACAGCTGTCCTAATTAAATGAGTCTTTTACGGCTCTTCGAATCCGCGACATTGAATTATGTGATAGAGACCAAAACCAATTTTAATTTTAAACCTAACATTCTTCACATATAAGGGAACATTGTGGAAAAGTGTAAAAAAAACCTACACACATAGGAGATGGCTCTTTAAGGAGTCTTTCACTTCCCAAAATAGAAATGGGTTCATCCATCTCCTCCCACATATGGGTTTGCTTTCTCTTCTTCGTTCTCTTGTTTAACCAAGTCTGCTCGGGTGGTTCGGTCGTTCGTTACTTACCGGGATACCCTGACGAGCTCCCTTTTAAGCTCGAGACTGGGTAATGTATCGACATCAGGAGTTTGTATCTGATCCTCCCTCTATATGTATATATATGTATGATCGAGCAATTAAGGTTTGCATGGTGATCAGGTACATAAGTGTGGAAGACTCGGAGTTGTTCTATTACTTTATCGAATCACAACACAATCCTACATTGGACCCTCTTTTCCTCTGGCTCACGGGAGGCCCTTGCTGCTCTTCTTTTAGCGGACTCATCTATGAAAATGGTACTTTTCCTCTTCTATCACAAAAAGAAAAGGACAAAAAAAAAACTATACAAATTGATATGGTACCATAGTCAAGTTTGGGATTGAATATGTGATCAGTTTGTGAGACAATTTCAACATGATATTAAACATGTGATCCTCTTTATGGGATAAATTCAAAACTCCTCTCACATGATAGTGACTTAAATGAATAGTCAATATAGACAAGATGTTAGGGTGAAAATAGTTTTCAAACAAAAGAATAATTTAAAATTTTACATTCTATTGAAATGTAGTTTTTCGTAAGGGGATAATTCAAAAGGATAGCATTAAACTATTACCATTTCTTTTTGTGTGAATAAATAAATTCTAACACTCCCTCACATGCATGAGAATTCATAATTAATGGCGGAAGAAACAAAAATCAGGGCAACGCTAACATGATGGCAGTGTCGAAGATGCCACGTCAGACCTGGTGGGGTCTAGGCGTAGTTTCGACACCAGAGCTAGCCTAAGGGTAAGACAAGTGAGGCGACTGTTGTAGGCCCTCGAAAAAAATCCGAAAAAGGCCTCCTTTTTTTTCAAAAAAAAATATTTTTATATTAAAAATAATTGATGTTAATATTAATTATATCTTTTTATATTATTTCATGAATCTCCAAAAAA
>JAYMSW010001593.1:0-15954 GCA_036897725.1 Erodium texanum | reverse complement strand
TCACTTCATCCATCGACGAAAGGTTCGGCGTACTCAACCGCGAGAACCCACCACTGTGGATGCTCTAAGGTGTTGTTTTAGAAAACTGTAACCTTATTCACATAATCTCTTTAAATCAATATTTATTAATTTATCAGTTAATTAATATCACTATAAATTAATAAAATATCATGGTCCCAATATTATTAATAATAGGTTTTAGAACGCATTATAAAATTTATAAAATAAAAAACGATTTGGCACAATATTTTCTGCCGTTACACAGTAACTCCAAATTTGGTGTAGCGCTAACAAATACTTAAAATTTGGTGAACCGTCTAAAAAGATAACCAGTTGGATACTATGATAACTTAAACCAGAGCTTTTTGTAGGTTAAATTTCAGAAACAAAAATATGGTTTCAACCATCCGTGAGAATATACTATAACTATTCCACCAATCAGTTCAAAATTTTAACTTAGTTAGGCCTTCTTCCAATACTTCAAAATGTTTTCTATTACACTAATAGCAACCGGTGCTACATAAACAATCCTTAGCCACATCCTTTCAAGTCTTCGAAGAATGGTTGATAGATAACCTAATACCAAAAACACTACTCTTGAAGGGTTAACGACTAAGGAGTAACTGACCAAGTACTTCAAAAGGAATGAGAAATCAGATTTGATACTTTTGAAGTCACTGACATTGCTTCTCTAGGCACAAAGATCATATTTAGTATGCCTTTTTTCTAAGGACAGGCCTTCTCACTTCTTTCTTCGCAGTGGCTGTGAATCCTGGCGCCGGAATGCCCATGGTGCTTTGGTACAAGTCCTGCAATCTTTAGCGTGGACCACAAAATTGAACTGATTTATGATATAGTCTTTTAAAGGTGTGCTAAAGTTTTAGAACCAAAGCTGGGAAGGTAAATTCCAGTTACCTTGGCATACAGATGAAAAGGGCAATGACTGAAACTCCAACAATGAGTGGGAACACTGGTGCTGGAGTCAAATCCTGCAAGCAACACCATGAACAAAAAGCTTGAATAAAATCCCGAAAATCCACCCGTAAGATACCGCCAGCAAGGTGAAACAAACCTGTTTCTGATGATTCTCTTCAATTCTGTATCTGAGAGGGCCCACATGGATTTGGCTATTTCCCTCGAAGTCAACCTCGATAACATCTGATTCAAATTTGTGAGTGCTTGATGGTAAACCGGATTGGAGCAGCAAAAGGTGCTTACCCTTTGGCAAGCCCTTCACCTGGAAAAAGTTGGAGAGAGGCAGAGGGAATACAGACTCTATCTTTGATGGATCTGATGCTGACTTGATTTCTACTCGAATATGGGACTGTAGGTCCCCTGTTCTTTTCCCTTCAACATGTCCACTCAAAATAGTCATTTCTGGCTCTTCGAAAACCAAAAAATCTAGCCCCTTGATATCATTAAATCCAACCTACAAAGCGCATCACATGCAATACCCAGTGTTCATTACAAAAGATTATATAATATTTACATGTAACCCAACAGATATCACTACCAAATAAAACTTACCTTGACGGTAACAGAGTCTGGGGATGCACGCTCAATTCTAGAGCTGCCTAGGACATCCTTTTTCACTACTTTGATTACATACGTCGTGTCAGGATGAAGTCCTCTCAGACGATAACTTCCAGATGAATCAGTCACTGTTTCCTCATAGTAACCTTTTGATTCTGATCGAGCTTCAACAGAAGCACCTTCTTTCGGCTGGCCAGACAACAAAGTGACTGTACCTATAGCACTGCATAAAAAGGATAAACTAGTTTAGATTCGAGCAGAAATGTCCAAGACCCCATGCAAGTGGACTAAAGAAAGTTATTCGCTAAATATAAACAGAATGGAGATAACTAGCCTGTAAGCTACACGTGTGGCCTGGAAAATGATGTCTCTCGACTCCCCTGAACCAAGCTCTATTGCCTGAGCTGGAGGTGAGAAAGCGTATTCCTATAGAAACAAAAATGTAAGCCTTAGTTCTTTTTTCTATTTTCATTTTGCCAAAACCAAAATGGTACTCAAAATAATTGGAAAGTATTGTCATTCTAATATATATGGTACCTTCAACAGAGGACGGAGATAGAAACTCCCAGGGAATAAGTTATCAAAGAGAAAAAGTCCACCATCCCCTGAAACTGAATTGTTTCTGTAGCCATCATCACCACTCAATGATAATAGCACAGATGGGATAGGTACTTTAGCGTCATCCTTAGAATGAACATGTACAGAGATTTGACTAAGCTTTTGACAAGAAAATGAGTAAGATCCAAGCCGTTTTAGATGATAGCCAGACTGCGGACAATAAGAGAGACTTTATTCAGTAGAGTGGACTAAAGAGATGATCTTGAAAACATAACCTATAACATGGCCTATCTAATCAAGATAAGAGAAACAAGCATTCAAATCATAACTATCTAATCAAGATAAGAGATGATCTAGAAGCACCACCTTTAAAATAGTATATGACTAAAATAATAGTGCTTTAATATCTAGCATATATAAAATTATCATAATTTTGCTCAGCTAACATATATCAAATTTAATTATATAGGTTCTCTCATGAGAAATAGTTACAAACCTTTGAAGCCTCAACACTGTAATCTATATCATCGAACAGTGGTCCTGCTGTGAAGGAACCATCTGCGTCAGTGGTAAGTTCAAAAGCTAATTCACCTCTTTTAAGCTGAGAGGTGCTGCTATCTGCCATTGCAATGATCCTTATATTGACACCAGCAATAGGAGGAGAAACTGATCCTTCAATGTACAACCCCAGACGACCAGAAATTGCAGGGATTGGAGCTTGGCAACCATCGTTTGTCAGTGACACCTAGCAAAATTCAGTTACAAATATTAAAACTCAATAGCTAAAGAGGAAATCATCTACTACAGGGAGATTTCATTAGGGGGGAAAACTTGATGATGCCTACATGACGTTGCCTAGGGTAGAATAAGAGTTGCTTTTCCCCAGAATTCCTGCAAAACATCACAGCCTAAGTATAAGGTATAAATGATGCAGTAACCGATTAATATAAAACTTCAACTAGTAAGGGAAACTAGTATCCCTGTCAAAATACTGTGTACCAAACACACCAGGCAATTATAAAAAGAAAGAAGTTCAGTGCAACAGAAAGCCACTAGAATTTTATGAATGAATTCTATAAGTAACCAATCATATTTTATACATACTCAGAACTTCCCACGAGTTCTATCTAGAACTTACACAAAAAGACACCCCTTCAACAAAAATTCTTGTGGCAATAACTTAATGTTCATATACTAAAGTTCATTTTGGACACATAAAAACCAAAAAGATATAGCAAATCGTGAACTTTTCATAATATGAATGAGACAACAGGTAAAGATCGTGACTGAGGATACTTAGCCCACGGAGACATACCTGTGGTCCCGCGGAACAAAGGTAAGCTTATCTCCAAGATTAGCCCATGCAGAATACTCATATACAGCAGTGGATATTTCATCATTTCCATTTGATCTAAGCTTGGCGTTGGTACCATCAATAAAATTGCCCTTACTATCCAGAATATCCACAATAATACCACCGGGTAACTCATATTCACCATTGAGCGAGGTCGAGTTTATATTGAGTTGTCCTTCCAGGAGATACTTCTCTCCTTTGAGATAGATAGGCTACAAACATATTTCAGAAGATAAAATTAGAAATAATGGATGAAAACTTATGCCGGTGGTTGTTGCAACCATCTTCAAGGTAACGAATGAGAAAAACAGAAATTTATATAACATAGGCATTCTACCATTGGGTTTGATGTATCAATCTTCAATGATGAGCTCCCAAACAAAATGCAGGTATTGACAAAGTGAACTTCATGAACTCCAGGAGATTCTACACATGTATACTGGGATCCTTTCTGTGGTTCATGAAAAAATGAAATGGTTTGCATGGTAAGTCCAAATACCATGATTTAAATGTAGTTTGAATAGAGTTCAATTGAAGAGATACCTTAATTTTCAAATTCATGGATGAACCATCTGGTTGAGTCAAGTAAGCATCAACATCATGGGTGGAGATAAAGTTTACCCAGTAACCTTTTTGAACAAACAGAATGTCTTTTACATCCTCAGCTCCAACATCAACATCAATGAAGTTCTGTTCCCAGCACCAATTGTCTTTCCTTGACATGTCTTCTGGTCCATTATGCCGAACCTAGGATAGCAACAAACATTATCACAAAATGCATAATAGAATGGAGAAACTGGACACAATTTAATCCTACATGATATTTTCATCATTCATTTTCATTACAGTTCACGTACCTCAAGCCTGTATTTTCCAGGGATGACATCTTTGAAAATAAAATCATTACTTTCATTAGTCAAATTGACTATTTTCTCTTCCTTACTTTTGCCAGCCAATCTTGAAAGGACAATAGAAGTGGATGGACCACACTTTTCCTTGCAAGCTACAGAACCAAGTATATTGACTAGAGCCTGAATGATGAAAAAATTAATATCAGAAAGCAGTTTTACAAAGATGGCAATTTGCTATAAGAATATGGTATTTTAAATACATCTACTGATTTTTCATGACTACAAAAGATATGAAAAGTAAGATGGAAATATGATAAGAGCATTATTTATGAATTGATATAGAACTCAATGAAAATTATAACTTGGCCAACCAAATTAATGAACTTAGAAGGCTGAAGACCTAAAGCAGACTAAACTTTTCATGGAAAATGAGCTTCTGTGGAATTAGAATAAGCGAACCAAACCCTAAAATTATTGAAAGTGAGAAATTTTACCTGCGAAAATTCCACTTCCAGTATTGGACTTTTGACCACAACATCAAGGTGAGGTGGTAAAAACAGAAGCCCAGGAGCACTTTCAGGTGCAGCTGCCAAAGCAGATAAGCGATATTCACCTGGTGGAACCTGGACAAATAAATAACTCCATGTTATGATTTTCAGAAGATCAGAATAAGCAAATTTTACAAATAACCAAATAATTAACCCAGCAGCAGTGCTAAAAGCTAAAACTGCCAAAAGGAATCTCTCTTCCGACTCTGGTTATTTTAGCATCAAAAACTAAGATTAAAACTTCAGCGTACTGCACAAAACTTAGGAGCAAGAAATCTCAGTATTATAAGTTAGCATACCTCGAAGCAGAACTTTCCATTTCCATCAGTTGGTTTTACTTGTGGTTTGACATTCTCCGGTCCATGAGTCAAGGCCACCTAAAATTCAAACTGGTCAAACATAAGATCAACAACAACATATCATAAAAGTACCTAGTATTAAATATTTGATATTACCTTCGCCTTCTGACCAGCACTAACAATCCGAACTATGCCACAAATATCATAGGAAACTGCTTTGATATCCGCAATAGAAGCCATGTTTGGCAGAACCTGAAAAAAGCAAGGGAGGAAAATGGAAAAGGGGCAGCAGCAATGTTCATTAAAATGCAACAGAAAATTCATACAGAAACAAAGTCAATGTTAAAATATGAACACAGTCTCTTCATATACAACACTTTACCATATACTCCTTCAATTTGTCAAATTTATAATGATCCTTGACAGCCTCAACTGTATAGCGGTTGGATGTAACCTAACACCATTTAGCAATGGAGCAAATTAAAATAAAGGACTAATATTTGAGTATAATTACATGCATCAAGAGCACATGTTATTTCTACCTGATCAAGTTTGTAATATCCTTGTTTGTCAGTGATAGACCTTTCATGGCCATCAACTATAACTTTAACACCCTCCACTCCCATGTCATTTCCATCAACTACACGACCTCCAACAGAAAATCCTGTTACCTGTATCATTCAGCAGAACAGAAAAAGCTAGAGCTGAATACAGTAAAACAAGCACAAAACCAAGCAATGTTTTCAGACGGCCAGAAATATCTTACTTGGAATTTTTCCAGGACGGTTACATGTTGATGCGCAACAGATATTGACGCAGAAGAAGGTGAAATATCAAACACTGTATTCTCACCCTTGTAGTAAGGTATGAGCTTGTAATTTCCTGCCAGTAATTCAATGAAATTGAGCACTTGATCTTAAAGCAACACAGACATCAAGTTACTGCACTTTGTCGACATATGAACATTGCAAAAAAATTAAAACTAATTGACTTCCAACTCCCTGTCACTGTGAGCAATATAAAATAACAGAATTAGAAGGGAAAACGTGCTTAAAACAGAAAGATATTTAAAGGCCAACTTTCTAACCAAAAACATATTTAGTTATAATACACTTGTGTATGTTGGATGCTTTATGGGCATGGAACTATAACCAAGCCAGTTTCATTACAACCAGATTCAGATAAGACTGCAATATAATTTATTTTGGATTTGACAGAAAAATGCTCAGTCAGTAACAACACCCTAACACAAGGTTCAAGAATTTCTTATATCCAAGGTTCTAGAAATGGTAATACTTAAAACTCGGCAAGGAGCCAATTAAGGATCTTTTAACTTATAGTGGAGATACAGGCAAAACGCATGTTGTATTAAATAAATAAAAAACACATATATTAAAGACAAAAGGTTACAAATACATTTTAATTCATGTTATGTGAGATTGAATTGTATCGATAATCTCTTTTTGTGTCCGTGCTAAGCACTGGTCTTGAGTACAAATTTTCATATACACTTGAGAATTGTATATGAAAACTAGCTGACTGAGTTTTGACAGATTTTCACTTATTGGTGGAAATCAGTCAAAACTCGGTGGTTAAGTTTCACCGAGTTCTCGGGGAGATACCGGGATTTTTAGAACACTGAGAAAACTACATGTTAATAGGACTGAGTAGCACTGCATACATATCTAGATTCCATTTAAAATTAGAAGATGCCAAAAAATGAAAGGGAGTCTTCCAAAAAAATGATTATAGGTAAAACAGATACAAAACAACCAATAAGGCAACAAACAGCATTAGTAATTACCACAAGGCAATGACCTAAATCTGAACATTCCCTCAGAATCAGAGATAGCATGACAAAGAGCTTTTCTTTCTCCTGGTGCATTACCAGGACCCTGGGGGCAATCTACCTCTACGATATCATCTGAGTACAAATAAATTTGAACTCCCAAAATTGGATTTCCCTGCCAAATAGAACAGAGATTTTCAATCTGTGTATGAAGAAGAATGCTGTAAAGAACACAAAATGTGTGACTCGATGACTACTGATGTGAAAATACCACAGAAGTTTAATTTTAGGTTTGACCTGATATGATATAATATCCATATATGTCCATTAAAACTTCTATTTCAAATGAAGCAGAACTATATTGGACAAACTATCACTCTGTGTAGCTGACCTAGAATATAAGAAAAACTTAACATGAGACCAAAAAGTTTAAAACGAGCAATCTGATCGAATGGCCCTGATAAATAGTCTGGTGGGATTATGCTAAAACTTATATCTGTTGCTTTTTTACCTGAGCCACAACAAACCCACGGATATCATATCCAGGAACAGTGAAGACATCATTAACCACACCATTTTCAAAACCTAGTTCCACCTGAGAGAAGTAATTTTCCATGAGTGGCGTCTGAAATGTGAATGAGAAAAAGAGAGCAAAAAACTAATGGAGAAAACAGAAGAAAGTGAAGCAAGAAGCTTCCAACCTCTGTAGATCCTGTAACTTCAACTTCAATATCAGGGTGTGAAGCACGCAATTTGTAAGTTCCTGCAACCACAGAAGGATACTTAAGACTTTAGAAGTAACAATAAAATCTCTGATAGATACAGAGCCAAATTAGGACATCTGCATAGCACGGTTACAAGTATATCATCAATAGGATATCCGACGTCTTTTTGAGCTGGGATTAGATCATAGACAGATCTGTCCTAGCAATATCAATAATTGGAAGAAGAAAAAAAACATTTTGCACCTAAAATATTGGCCAAAAGGCTTAGCATTCACACAGGTACACAGATAGTATGTCTGGTACCTGTGATAGTCCGGGAAAATAAATATAAAAACAGGTATCAAATCTTGCTTGTCCAAGTGGTCAAGTGCTTGAACTTGCCTGATGGTCACCACGGTGGCAGTATTAAAATCTTAATCTTAAAGAAAACAGGAATACCTGGAATGACATTTTCGAACATGTAGCTCCCCTCTGATGAAGTCAAGGCAGAAGAGACAAGATCACCCGTAGGAGAAAGAAGCTCAACATTCACATTTGAAGGGCCGCCATTTTTATTTGAACAGCTGGCACCACCAACTGCCCCCACAACTCGTCCAGATAAGGTGAACCTATAATACACTAACATGATTAGTGTACCGAAATATGGAGCAAATATATCAGAGAACCAAGATAGCGTGCAAAAATGAAACTAAGTTCGCAATAACAGCTAGGAACCAACCCTGTAAATCTGAAATTAATATCCTCATTGTTATTGCAACCGTTGTCATCAACAGTCACTGACACCTACAACAGATGACAACCATGTCATTCAGCAAATTCAGAAGGTACACCAAACAAGGGGAAAATGTGAAGATAATAGAGTAAATAAGCATTAAACCTTATCTGGGTTCCACGACCATCCTTCTGGTCCTTGTATTTGAATTACGAAAGAGCCCTGCACACACAGCTGAACATTATGAAGTGAAAATAAAGAGTATAGACCCATCAATTATGAGAAGATAAAAAATACAAAGACCGTGAATCTTGAATCCATTAATTATTGTTATGAGAAAAACCGAAGAGCATAAACCCATTGTTGGAATCATGCCATGGAACTGTAAAGACTTCGATGAGTAATCTGATAATATAGAAACACACTGTTGAATATATATTAAAAATGAACCCGCCCTTCAGAAATGGTACCTTGTCATATACTGGAATGAAGTAGTAACCATTGGGAGCACATTGGGTTTTGTCCTTTATCAATCCATCTACTGTTCGAAGCTCAACCTACATTTTGATGAATGGTACCTTATTGAGTATAATTTTCAATAAGCAATATGATATAGTAGTTGTTTTACTGGCACAAACAAATTCCAGCAACTACTATGCCAAGTAAAAAAAAGTCAACAGAATGAATTTGATCTTACTGTGATATGAGAATAATCCAATTTCGCATCCGACGGCTTCCGTGACTTGATCAGTGACGAACTCGCCTGCAAAAAGTAATTCAGCTCAGTACCTGGCATAGCAACACCAGAACAACAATACATACAAATCTAACAAGCCCAAAAAAAAAAACAGATCCAGAACTGTAGATTGATAGTTTATGGATTTAATCCTCAAAAATAGTCAATAGACCTCAAGTTCGATACAAGTTCATCTTAACTTATGAAGTAGTTCCAAGTGATAATTTCTTTTTATTCCCAGCAATTTCTGGGCAGCCAAACGAACCGGGAACAAAAATATACAGTGAACAGTAAGTAGAAGAAGAAGATTGCAAGCTTAACCTCGACAAAACCGCCACAGCCATGGAACGAATCAGCTGAAGCAGCTGAGATAGAATAAACTATGATGGAGAAGCATAATAAAGCTTCCCTAATTGACATGCTGTGGTTCTGGTTGTCGAGCGTTCGACGGAGAGAGTATGTGTTGTTCGTCGTCGATAAATGGATCTGATTCGCATGAGATCTATTTACCAGATCACTCTCTGTGCGGGCAAATGTGAGGGTTTATGGCTTTGATTCTCTCGTATGTGGGCCCCCTGTTAGTTCAGCAAAACGACGCCGCATAGTTTCTCAGGTTGGGTTGGGTTATCTGGGCTGGGCTGGGCTGTGGAACTCCTTCAGTAAAACGCACCGTACCTCAGTTTCTTCTACCTTCCCTGCGTTTGAGAATTCAGAAATCAAAACCCTAAACCCCTGAGACAGTCGAAATGGATGCCCTTTTTCTCAGGAAAATTGCCCCGTTTGGCTGCCGAGAAACCGAGTGATGGAAAATAATACCGATATTCTTTAGACAATCACTATTGATCAACAATAAGTTGTATAATTTATATTTCTAAGTAGCTGCGTTTCAATGGCTACCGATCGAAGCAAGCGATCAACAGCTCAACCTCCTCGAGGCCTACATCTGCAGAAATTTGCAGAATCTCGAGCTCCCGAGCTCGAGACTCTTCCCTCCATTTTATCCGATCGGTTGAACAACGATTTCAGGTCTCGGAGGAACAAAAGGAGAAGAACCACTGCCTATAACAATCGAGCTACGAGCGGTGGCAGTAGTAGTAGTAGATGCAGAAAGAGGCAGAAGAAATCAGGAGTGGCCGATGGTGTTGCCTCCGGAAAGAGCAAGAAGGAGAAGAAGGTTCCTCGTCACATCCGTCGCAGAGCTGAACTGAAAGAGAACCCAGAAGCTGGTTTCTGTACTTCAGGGGACGGAACAAAGAGGCTGAGAACACATGTTTGGCATGCCAAGCGCTTTACAATGTCTAAGCATTGGGGTTTTCATCTTCCTCTGGGCTTGCAAGGAGGGTAATGAGTCTTGTTTTTGCTCAAGTATCTTCCTTTGCTAGCTTTTGGTTGATGAATTTGCTTACTTCCGGATTTGGTTACGTCAAGAGTTTTGGGGTTTCATTGAATTATAGACCCAATAGATACAAATGTTTGTTTAAGAAAGTATCTGCTACTTGGAACTTCTTCTTATCACTTTTTTTTCTATTTAACAATAGAAGTCTGTATTATGTAGAGGAAGAGGTTCGAGGGCTCTACTGAAGTGGTTCAAGCAAGATGTGCTTGTACATGATGCAAGCTATCATGTAGCTGTCCAGTTGGAGGGTCTAGAGGCAGGCATTCTCCTTCCCCTGTAACTTTTAACCTGTTATTGTAGGCTTCATGGTGTGGATTCAACAATGGTGTAACCATTTGATCTTCCATGGTCGTGACCATTATGATATTGTCTAACTTAGTTTCTTGTAACACATGCTTCCAGGACTCACTAATGTCAATCCTACAAATGGTTATAGTTTCTCCTCCTTCGGCTCATTCTGAGCATGGCCAAGCTATTCTCTCTGGTGTTGCCTATGGAAGCGCTATGGTAAGTAATCCCTTTTGCGCTGTCAGTTATAAACCATGATGATTTGGCAATTTGGATTTGAAGATGTCCTTTCTTGCAGCTTCATCATGTTGGGGCACCTGTTTCTCAACCAATTGCCCCTGTGACCTACATGTGGCGGCCCTTTGGCAAGCAGAACAGAGTTAATGATGGGACTGACCAAAACATTGATGGTTGTAACAAGACAAAAATGATTGAAGTCTGTTCTCCCCATCGCCAGCTTTGGATATGGATACATGCTTCAGTTGTAGAGGAAGGATTTAATGCTCTAAAATTCGCTTGTCAAAAAGAGGTGGGAATTCTTTCTTTTGTCATCATGGAGTATCTTGCTGTATAAATCTTTCATTGAGAGGTTGCTGAAGTTTACATTTTTAATGAGATCACTGATTGGTTTTACTATTTGTTTTTCTTTGCACTGAACCATTCCGTACAACTTAACTCATACATATTGAATTGAATGGTTTGTGCAAATTTCATGTTATAGGCATTAAAGCCGAGTTAATGTTAATCATCATGTGTTGCTTGTATGCTACCATGAGAAATATATATTATTTTGTCCTGATGCTCAACGTATACGATGCTTAAAAGATATCTGGTACTCTGAAATGTTTCTATGGATTGTTTGTGTCTCTTGTGAGTTGTGTTAGTCTTTCCGATTAATCAACAGAGAGAAACAAAAAAACAACATTTTTTAGTGAATTGTCTCATCAATATCTGTTGTCCGTCAGATGGATGAGAAGGGCACTTCAATTAGTTGTTTTTCACGTGAAGGTCAAATTGCAAAACTTGATGTATTGGGATTCAAGGCATTTCAACATCTCCAAAAGCTATTACATCCTATCTCTACAGTGTAAGTTACTGATTGGTATTGTTAACTAATTTCTGAAGTTTTAGGTGAATAACTAGTGTTGATTGGCTGTGTAGCATTTCAGAAGGCTCTCAATTTTCTGAGTGTTCAGTTAAAAAGGCTGACGGTGACTCCCAAGTTAGGGGATCCTCTATATTTGAAAATGAGAAGAATATTGCTTTGCATGCAATTTTACCATTAACGGTCAAGGATCCTCGCACATGTCTTGCAAAAAACATTGAGGAGGCTCCAGAGTCAGATTCTACCAGTATGCTCACTAGTGTACCAGAAAAGGAAGCTATAAAGCATGCTGCTTCATCAGGGATTTCAGAAAAGAATATTGAGTCACTACCAGAAGAGAATAGTATTCTCGATGATAGCAATGATTTGTGGGATACCAACTGCAAAATAAATCCTCCAGTGGAAGAGCATGTTCTTTGCACTGAAAAACATCACAGTCGTATGAATTTCTTTTGCCTTGATACAAACTCAGGGGCGCTGAATACTTCAGCCAAGTTACAGTGCTCGAGGTTCTGCCCTATTCTGCTCTTGAAAAATGATGACCGAAATGAATCGCTTCTTGGGTAACTCCTTTTCTTCTGCTATTTTGTTCCAGTTGATCTTAGTAGAATTTACAAATCTTAAGGTCACATGGTAGCTGCACACAAGCTGTTGCCATCTACAAATAGTCCTGCAGAATTTGAATATAATTTGTTTCTTCTTCTGTGTACCAATCTTTAACGAAACATAGCACTCTGTTTCTTCTACTGATTCATGCTTAATTTTATTTCGTATCTCTTCATCAGTTGAGCAACAAAGTATAAGAGCTTGAATGGTAAAGTACTTTCTGGATAAGGAAATTCAATATTAAAGTTACGCTGTAATTTGCACCTCAGTATAGATAAGACTGACTGGGTTATTTGATTACAACCAGAATTCATCCAAATAATTTACTTTAACATCAATGCCATCTATCTTATTTATGCAGTTGCTAGAGCATCGATTCCAGATTTTATTTTTAGTACCTCATAAGTGTTTCATTTGCTATCATCTAGATGGTCTGTTATACTCCCCTTAAGTTGGGTCCGGGCCTTCTGGGTTCCTCTTGTATCCAGGGGAGCTCATGCAATTGGTTTGAGAGAGAAGCATTGGATTGCTTATGAGGTAATTATGTGCATTATAAGGCTTTACAATTTCAAAGTAAAGTTATCAAGCTTTGCATATAAATTCTTTCTCGATTCAGGTTGGGTTGCCATATTTTCCCTGGGATTTCCCTGATTGCAAGGCGTACTCGTCCTTAATGGCAACTGAAGCTGTAGCATCTGATCAAAGAGCAGAACTCCGTCCTCCAGCTGTGCATCCTTTTAGAGTTCCCTTTCCATCCCCATGGCACACTGTCTGGCCTACTATAAATAAAGAACTCACTAAAGCAGCAAATACAGAAATTTCCATTGAGAAGATATCTGACGAAGATATGGTCAGTGACAATTCACTCCTGAAGTCAGATTGTGGAACTCAAGATAACAAATCATTGGAAGTATATGTAGCACGGACAGCAGCCATGCTGACATCTTACTTGAATGCAGTAAATGGTGATGATTCGCTTTTGTTCCCTCGAGTACCAGATCAAAACTTAAGTTTTTCTGAGTTGATGAAGGATGCAGTCAAGATAAGTCAGAGCCAACATGGAGTGACTCAGCTTAGATCTGACCATAAATTATGTTTCCTTAGAGTTATTCTCCATGCACACAGAAAAGGAGTTTTCGAAGAGGGAGCAATTGTTTGTGCACCCCAACTTAGTGATATATCTTCAAGGTATATATTTTTCAAAACTTCCTAGTTCCTCAGATGATATTTTGTGTCTTTCTTTTATAATCTATGGGTTTTATATCACTATATTTCATTTTCTTATCGTGATGGTTTTCTAACTAGGACATTCATTTTATATTCTAAAATTCAACACATTAGTTGAAGGATGACAAAACTTACCAGGCTAGTGGATTTTGTTTTCCTTGATTATGTCATGAAGTAGGTGGGGAACTGAAAAAACCAAGAGTCCACTTCGGGAACATTTGCATGTACCTACCTTTGTACTACCTCTTTCCACAAATTAGTGTCCCTTTTGACTATTTATAAAGATTAAAGATTCATTTTCTACCATATTACTAACACAGAGAACAATATTATTGGTAATTCATGGCTGATTAATTAACGGAAAGTGAAATGAAACTAGAACAATTATTTTTGAAGATGAAGAGAGTGCAATTGCAGTCAAATTGGACTATTGATTTGTTTGCAACATTTTTCTTTTCATATGGTTTAAGGGAAACATATTATCATGATATTTATGAAGACAAAAATGATGAACCTACTGAATGCAAGTTCTGAGAAATTTCTGCTACACATTACAGGTTGGAAAATAACCCTGACGAACTTCAAATGCCTGAATCCTCAGTGAGATCGTACTTCAAAGAGCAATCTCAAGGGAAGTGGGAACTTCAGGTACCAGATGACCCTGTTGCCAGAGAAGCACATAGGTGGCCAATTGGCTTTGTCACAACTGGGTCTGTTCGAGGAAGGTTAGCGCACAATTTTTGCTGCATAGAAACTGCAACCTTTTGTTTTATCCAAAGATGTATCATTTTCTTTTGCCTGTGAATGTTTTGAATATGGTACTCATGTATGTGCACAGCAAGAAGGCAGGAGCTCAAGCTTTTTGCGAGGCAACACTGCTTGCTCGACTGAGGCGGGATCAGTGGCATGGATTACCTGTGAAGCGGAAGAGGAAAGAGATATATATCTTGGTAAGAAATCTGAGATCTTCGGCATACAGACTTGCTCTTGCCAATGTTGTCATGGAGCAAAAGGAAGAAGATTTAGAGTTCATTTGAACTGCTTGGGTTTTTTGATACATGTTAAGTAGTACCTTCTTGTTCATGTAGTTGGTTGCATGATGGAATCGAGAGAGAGGGAGAGCACAGTTTTGCCAGCTGAAAATTTTGTGTCACTATGATGTTCTAGATATACGTGGATGATATACTGAAGCTCATTAACTTTGTTGAAGAGATTAATCCCCGTTTAATTCAAGTATGAATATAAAACAACATGACTACTATGATTATAATTTTAAAATATTTCTCATAATTTTTGTTAGAAATAATTATAGAAATATACCATGTATTTTTTGTTTGAATATAAAACAATATGACTACTATGATTATAATTTTAAAATATTTCTCCTAATTTTTATTAGAAATATACCATGTACTTTTTGTTTGGTTGTAGGTTGTTGTTAAGGTTGTCTTTATTTTATAACAGGCTAATAACCTTGTACTTTTTCTTAATTGGACCGTAACGGAATTAAAAACTAAGTGAAAAGCCTACACTGTCCCTTTAAAAATCTTAATTTCGTTGGAGGTTCTTAGCTTGTATTTTTTTAGGCTCGCATCCAAACAAACGAAAGAAAGTAATTTCATCATTTTGAAATTTATGTAAGTCACATGTGTGTTACATGTTTTAAATAGTTTTTTCTAGGTAGTTTTAATATACTTCAACTAGTGGTGCAACTAAAAAAAAAGTAAGGAGCGACAACTTGTCACAATAAGGATGACAGTATAACAATCAAACTAAAATACATAGTATATTGTTTTCAAAATAAATAAATATATATATACAGGGAGTTTTCGGTACAAATCACTCTTAAAATACAAACCTATAAACTAATCAAAATTAGGCAAAAAATCATTTTTTTAATAAAACCCTGATTCCACGCGCTCCCACGCGCGGTTACTGTCCCCCCACGCGCCTTCACTCGCCACACGCACGCGCCATTAAGTTTTCAGGGTCATTAATTAGTTTAATTAAGTGTGTACTAATCGCGCTTAATTTTTATAACTGTTGGGGGCACTTTTGTCATTTCAGTACCAAAGACATACCTAGCCTCTCGCGGTCTTGAGCGTTCTTCAGAGTTTTGATCTTTTCTTCACGTTCATCAATCCCTTCTCGCTCGATTTTGTTTGTCATTGTAGGCGATATTCTCTTCAATCGTCGCGATTCTCGCCTTTCTCTGTTTTGAATCATC
>JAYMSW010001592.1:0-15955 GCA_036897725.1 Erodium texanum | reverse complement strand
ACCTCTTTCTTCAGAGCTCGTCTACTGGTGATTGCATGCATTTTCACCTCTTACAATAACCACCTGATGCTCACAAGTTTGTTTTGCATATGGGGAGTGATATTAGTTCCCTGTAACAGTACCAGTTATATTGTTTCTTAATCCTTTTAATTCTTCTTTCTCTGTAGACTTTAACTATAATCTTGGTTGTGCTTGGCTTCGAATTGGGGGATTGCGTTTTCATCTCTTGTTTAGCTGTGCTGATACAGATCCAGCCCATAAGTACTCTTGGAAATGCTTACAGTTACAAGAGAAGATTTCTTCGCTTGAACTTGAAATCAAGGTATCTTTCCTGTGATTTATCGTTTCAGTCTGCAATTCATGTTGAATTCTATTCTCCATTTCTTCTTAGATTGAGTTGTCTATCCCATCCTTTGCAGTTTTAAATCGCCTTGTGATTCGTGCTTTCAAATTTATGTACTCTGCTAAGCATACCATTGTATTATGTTCTCTAGATGTCAATGGCAGCATATATATGGTGTTGGTTTCATATCAAGCTTTCAACTCAAACAAATCTTCAAGTTGAATAAAGTAGTTACGTACTTGTACTTTTCTATTATCTGCTTAGAAGCACATAACCTGTTCTACTTGATTTGCTGTAGGTGCGGAAGGATTGTAATTACTTAGCTGGATCTTTTCGTACAACCAAGGCTGATGATAAAAGATCACGGGAATTAGAAAACCTTAAACTTGAGCATATAAGGATGCAAAGAAAGGTATGTAAGATTTATGCCTCACTTTACATAATTGCCAATTAAATTAAATGTACTGTAATATTTATCATCAGAAACGCAGTTAGGTAAGTTTATAAAATAAGAAAAATGCTAACAGTGACAAGTGAACCTTTAGTTTCTTGAAATATAGACTTTTGCATCACTCATTTTCGTATATAGTCTACTCTAAAAGATACTGACCAGACAGAGGGAGAAAGTATATACATTGTTAAGAGCCTATTTTACATGAGTAGATATTTCATTTCTTTTTCCCATAAAAAATTTAAGCTTGATAGATACCATTTCTTTTTTTATTGATGTTTCTATATCACTAATGGTTCTACTTTAGTCTTGTATATTTTACTCTTTATTGAGAAGAAGTGAATCTCATTCTTGTACCCAGGTGGTTTTCCGCTCTGGTTCAAAAATGTTCAAGAAGTTGAAGCATGAATGTGGTAACTTTTTTAACAATCATTTTGAGAAATTTATGGCTTTGGTGAGGAATATTGGAGGCATGGGCGTGCAACAGATCGTCAGTGTAGTGAGTAGCTGGCAGGTATTAGTTACATAACTATTAATATTTATGGTGCTTTTGTGCATTTTGTGACATCTTTATGCTCTTTGCAATTGAAAAAAATTAACCGGTCTTGTGCTATCCATTTTCCATGTAAATACCCAGGAAGATGCAACTTGTTTTATTGAACAGTTGTTAGACAAAGAATATACTTCCTATGTCGACATAATTCAACCGGTTCAAGTAGCAATCTATGAAATGAAGTTGGGTTTGTCGCTGGTTCTATCAAGTGCTTTGCAAAAAGCATTTCTGAAAAGACTTGAGGAGGATAAAATGAATCGGGTTATGGTAATATTGACACAACTTCAGTTTCATGAAAACATACTTCTGTTTTTTAAGTTGCACATTAGATCATTATGTCTGATACAGAGATCATGGCAGGAAACTATTTATGCATTTATGAGATTCCCCAGAGGCTGTACATTTGGATCCTCTGTTAATCTCGACCCCAATCTGTCAGATATATCATCTTTTGATATGGATTTTCCACAAAACAGTTTGGCACTCGATACTACTTTGCTGGAGAAGTTACTTACTGTTTCAAGTGATGCTAGCACTTCTAAAACGGTTTGTATCTTAAAGTTCATATTAGTTCCATGAATGTTTAGTTCCATTTATGCGCACAATGTTGTTCAATTCCATGAACGTTGATCTTTTTATTGATAGATCTCTGACTCGCAAACGAAAGCTGTTCTTCATCTGAATATTCTTTCCCGTGTCACTCTCTCTATAGGCAATTCACGAATGATTGATAAGGCATCTTTTATGGTTAGAGTTTTTGTTGAATTGAATTCATATTATTGTACTTGAGTGGTTTGGTTTTCTGACTAGGAAGTATATGTTTTAAATCAGCTACTGGATAAAATATTCAATGAATTTGCCAACATGTGGATGCATATGAAAGTTCAAGCAAATACCAGGGGAGATTCTGATGCTCAACAGTACAAGTTTAGGCCTCATGCTTTCACAATTGATAGTGTCATTGAGGATGACATGTCAGGTTTAGACATGTTTCTTTCAGATGTTTTTTCAAAATCGAAGGAGTCTGAAGAAGAGGAAGAAACATTGTTGAACAACATGGTCTGTATTCACAATCAATTGTTTGGGTCAACTGATATAGTCAATATGGTAAGTTGTCAGATGGACATGATTGCATTTGAATATTTTTGGAGTCACCATTCTATTTCATTTATTTGCTTTTGCTGGTTAGTTTCTTGTTTATCATCTGCTTTTTATTACATGTTGCTGATCCTCTGGTTTTGGCAAAGTATGACTTTAACATACTAATGCTAAAATTCTCTATCCAATATGTATTATTCTATTAATATTTTTTCTACCTCAGAAAAACTTACCCCTATAATGTTTCTTTTATTCAGCCTGGAAATTTCCAAGTTTATGATGCAGATAGAGTGCTTTCCTTTAGCAACTCCTACAAATTGGGAGTTGGGATGATTAAAGGTGACTCAGAGATAATTTAAAAGGGTCAATATATACTATTTTTTCCTAAAGCACACATTTATTCTCTCTTTCTCTCTCCAGGTTTAGTCGGTCTATCTTCTTCTTGCTTGGATGCTAAACTTGTACCTGAGCACTTGTTTCGGCTTTGTTTGGAGCATAAAGAACTGTTTGTTTCGACCAATGAATCTACTCACAAATACAACTTTTACAAGGTTTGTTAACTTGTGTACTTTAATAGTATGACTATATGCTTTATAGCGTGATATTCTGACTTTATTCTCGTTACTTGTGGTCCAGGATTCAAATGTCCCTATGATGTTTAAGATGTTCAGGTCACTTACATCTCTTAGACAGCAGATAGTTTCTCATATCAGTGAGTGGGAAGATCATGCAGGTCTCCAGAAAATTTTGGATGTGGTTGAAATGCTTTTGGCTATTCCTTCATCAACCCCTCTGGCTAAGGTAGTGAACAGCTGATTGTTACACACTTATGGGGGGAATCATCATAGTTTTTATGATAACTCAAAACTTTTTTTTTTATATGAAGGCTCTATCGGGATTGCAGGTTCTTCTTAACAAGATATGGGCATTTCTGGAGATTGGCCCAAAGTTCCCTCTCACTGGTAAGCAGTTTACCCTCAATTTTCTACTTTTTTTCTTTGATGCACTTCAAATGATTTTTTGCCTATTTTGGCTGTAGCGCTGGAACACATTATTGCTTTGGTATCAACATGGCAAAAGATGGAGTTTGATTCTTGGCCTACTTTGCTTGATGCGGTGCAGGATCAGTATGAGATCAGTGCTGGGAAGGCAAGTTATAGCAAATAAAGATCATGCAATTTAAATTTAATTGCAGTAACTATAATTGTGAATGTAAACTTCTAGCATAACCTGTCACTCTAGTTGTCCAACCATGAAAATGCAAATTAGCATAGAGTAGAAGCAGCTTTGCTGTAGTGACCTAATCGTTCGACTGCTGCTTAGAAGGCCCCTGGTATTTGCTGCTGAACAGTTTTGTCCGAGCAGGATCTGTTTAAGGACTACTTCTTTGGTCTAATTAGGTCCCTTCAATCCTAGTAGAGTGCTATGTAAACCAAGAAGTCAACATTAGTTAGTAAAGGTCTCTTGACATATTTGATGTTTATGGAGGCAATGGTAGGTAAAAATTTTATGAAAACCATTTGATGGACTAGGTATTCTAACGTAATTGGTTATTCTCGGTGAGGCTTGTGTGGATGGGTCTCTTGTCTTGGTGTTGTGTGGGCCTTGTTGGGCTATACGTGGATGGGCCCAATGGGGCCCAGTGATTACTTGAATGAGGCGCAGAAAGGCATATGATAGTGCCCAACAGTTTCGTTCTTGTTGATCTATGTGCTCCATCTCATATGAATAAGTCTATTTGTATGTTGGTTGCAGCTGTGGTTTCCCCTGTATTCAGTTCTTCAACGGTCTTCTGCTGACAATATTGGTGGATATACACAATCTACTATCCACAGGCATGTGTAGAGTTATTATTTAGCCCAAATTTATTTTTTATTCTTGCTTTCTTATGCAATCCTTGTGATAACACATAGAACTTTCAGTTTGGAGGAATTCATTCACACATCCAGTGTAGGCGAATTCCGGAAACGCCTTCAACTTCTCTTGGCATTCCATGGTCAGATCAATGCTCGTAAATGCTTCCAAACTTATTCAAGGTAAAACATGGTGAATACTGCATTTTCTCTTTCACTTTATAGTTTGTTTGGACTCTCTTCTACTTGCTTCTGTATCAAAACAGTTCTAAATGATGTTTTATCCTGAGTAAATCATGCAGTGACTGCATCAAGGAAAACCTTATGACTCTATACAATGTATTTGGATTCTACATGCAGTTCTTGCCCTTGTGAGTTCCGTTCCTTATTTTGTAACTGTAAAATTCATTATAAGTCTAACAATTCTGAGGCCTTTTTTGTTATTTTTCATAATTCTTATATTACTTCAGAATCTTGGAACACATCGAAACTAATAGAAGGAAAATTGAGACGGAAGTTAAAGATGTTTTGAAGCTGTGTCAGTGGGAGCGTTTTGAGAGTGTTATGTCCTTTGAAAACTCAAAAAGGACCCGCTATAAGTTCATGAAGCTTATACAAAAGTACAATGTAAGTATATTCCTCTGTGGACATCTACCACGTCTACAGTCAAGAATTATGGATGGCTGACTCAAGATAACTTTTGATTCTTGATAAGACTTTTCTTTGTTATTCCTTTTTTATCCGTCAATGAATGTGTACTGATTTGTTTTCGTGATCGATCCATTATATGTCGATATAATTTATCTTATCTCCTTTCCCTTCTTTTGGTTGATAAAGGATGTACTGCAACAACCAGTAATGCTGATTCTAACTCAGGAGGCAGCACAGAGAACAGCAAATTTTCAGTCTCTGAGACACTCAACAGCCCTCAATGTTTTTTCAGAGAATGCAAAAATGTTGAATGCTGCAATGGATTTGACTCTGTTAAAAAATGAAGACAGGTAAATCTCTTAATCATCTTATTGAATTTTTACAGTTCATCACGAAAAACTGTTGGCGCAAACTTTCTGGTATAGGTTCACGTGGCTTGCCAATTGGAAAGAAAAAGTACATCATGCTTTACAGAACTTGCACCCTGGAAAGACATCTGAATCCAACATTTTGTCCTCAGAAGGTCTTTTCTTTTCATTTTCTAGTGTCTTCCTAATGTATGAAATCTTATGAACGTTAAATATGTGCAGGTATTGCAATTATTATTGCACAATGCTCAGCTTACACATCCATATACCAGGAAGAATGGAGTGGTGTATGGCATACACTAGAACATATATATGAATCTACATCACGGTGTTGTAGTAGCTGGAACAATGTTAGCAAGAAAAGACTTGGGAAGAGGAGGGATTTGGAGTCACTTCTAAAGCTTCTAGAGAGCAGTGGATTGCGCAGCCATGGTTTTACGTCTACTAAGGTATTCATCATGCCCCACTTTTCCTAGTTTTGTATTGCTTGAGTTTCTATACATGTACACTAAGTGTTGGCTTTTTCTTCTTATGGTTGGTAATTCTCAGGACCAACTTAAACCCATTCAGTTATGTTTACGGTTTCTTGGGCCATCATATGATGTGCATCATCTACTGCTTGAACAAAGTAGACTGTCTCCTGGAACTGTTTATTCTACTCTGCCAAGAGAATTTCAAGGTTTACCCCACGAAAGTCTAAATAGTGATTGGAAAACCGTCAATGAGTACTACTTCAAGAGCTTGGCATCAGTGATGGTTCTGCAGCAGGTTTGCCTGAAGTTTCACAAAGATTTCACTCTTGAACAGGTAGATATGCGTAGCCTGATAGCCAGATATTTCCTGAAGGTTTTTTTATTGACTAAATCAGGCGTATCAAAGCTTTTTGGATTCAAGGCCTTGCTTATGTAGAAGTAAGGGAGCACCAAACAATTTTTGATTCCTTAAGAACTTTTTAAGATTCATGTATCAAGCAAGAAATAGGCTATCTTATGTAGAAGAGAGCACTAAATTCTTGACCCCCTCCTTGAGAGAGGCCCAACAAAAGTTGGGAAGAAAAATAAGAAGTGAGGTACTTGCTGGGACTTGACTTGAACCCAGCTCCCAATACCCAAGTTCAAGTGCTTGACTAGTTGGAAGCTTTGGTATTTCTTGAAGTTTTCTTGATTTGTAGCCGAGTTGGTTTAGTCATCAGCTGGGTTTGTTAGTGCCCCTATAGACCATTACTTCCATATCTTCCAACATATCAGGCCAGATGGCAGCACCAGGACTGGTTTGGCATTGGTGAAGTAGTGTGTCCTCCATTTTTATTGATAATGTGTAAGAGTAATGGAATGTTAGCCATTCTCTTTAATCCTTGTTGCAGAACTTCTCCCGGCCGTATGTCTTATTCTACTTTTCAGGACCTTTATATATAACTTGTTGATGTTCTTATTATTTTATTATTTTTTTCCCATTTCACTGTAGGTCGATAGGTCTGCCTCTTTTCTCGACCATCTCATTTCCATCCAACAAGAGCAACGTGATGTGGCTTATAGTTTTGCCGACCACTTGAAATGCTTGCAGAAATATGCATCTGCTGTGGGAACTTTCCTTTCACGTTCCTCTCAATTGACTGACAAAACAGTTAGCATGGGCTCCATATCTCATAATATGGATGCTACTCTTAAGTGCATGTGGCAACAAAAGGTTCGTACTTTTTGATTATTTTTATTGTTCTTAGGTATTGTTAGTCATCCTGAGACTGATCCAGTTATGCCTTCTTCTTTTTTTAATATTGCAGCTTCTATTTGATAGTTTGTATGAAATCTCAAATGAGGAGTTGTTGTTGCTAAGAACAGTGGAAAGTGTTCATTCAAAAGAATGTCAAAGTGTGAAAGTTGCAGCAAATAGGATCTTAGAGTTCATCACAAAATTTAATATGATTTTCCTTGAGTCAAAGGTGAGAATTTTAATTCATTGTAATTTTTTAAGTCATAGCCCTTGCCCGTTGCTTACTACAATACTGTATCAGGAATCACTGGATAAAGTTCTTCTTGGTCATAATTGGGCTATAAGGCCAATGTCTGGTTCTTTACGTCCTCATGTTGTGTCACCACAAGAGGAGGAATTAGTTGCTCAAAACTTTGAGGTCATAAAGAGTTTTGAGGAGCATCTCTTTGATTTTCGGAGAAAGTTTGATGACAACTCGATTGAAGAGGCTCTGCTATTCCATTTTGACGACGTGTTAAAGAAGGTAATATCTCTATTAATCAATAATTGAGCAGACACTGAATACGGTTTTGTTTTCCAAGTTAAAGTTTATGATTAAATGAACAAAACATAATAGTTTTAGTAGGATTTTAAATTTTCTTTCGAACTTCAATTTGCAGGGGAAATTGATAGCACAATGGTTTAGTTCTTCTCACGAGATGAGAAATGGACCAACAAGCTCAGGTCAAGATGCTAGTTCTTGCAATCACAAAGATCCTCAACTTGGGGTTGATTTTAGTCTAGCCCTAAAAAGATTAGAGTCAAATGCAATCAATGCATTGAAAAGATTAAGCTCATTGAGTGATTGCCATGCTCGTTCTGAATCATTTGGAAACATCGCCACATGTGGATCTCTATTTGAAACATATGTAGCAAGTCTGAATGTGGACCAGTTATGTGATGATCTTGAAACAATTTTTTGTGCTGTAAGTTTCTTGTGTTGATATCTTCAGATGTAGTACAAAAAGGGTCATTATTGTTCGTGTCATTTACCATCCATATGATGCGTTATATTCAGGAAGGACTGCTTAGTCATTCTGGCCATGGAGTCCATCTTCAGCATCTACATGTACTTTTGGACCTGTTATTGGACTTCAGCGACTGTCTTCTGCAAGATTTTTTGGCAGTTCATAAAACCGTTAGTATCTCTTCCTTGTCTTTTCTCAGCCTCTCGTATTAGTTATATTCATTTCCTATTTCAATGTATTGCGAACTTGATAATTGCAAGTATAATTGATTGTTTCGTATTGTGTTTCCTGTACTCAAGTGTTAATCACTAAATCTGCATACTTGCATCCAGGTGTCCATATTGACTCGTGCACTTGCCAATGTTTTTGCTCCGATATATTCCCAAGGGTTTGGTGATGGCATAGAAGATCAGGTGGATGACACTAATCATGATGTACCCCAAGATGCCAGTGGAACTGGTATAGGAGAGGGTGGAGGATCGGAAGATGTCACTGCTCAGATAAATGATGAAGATCAACTGGAGTGGGATTTTTTGGCTGATTCGTTTAGTGTTGGGGAGGACTTGGGAGAGGATGAAGATGGTGATGATAATCAGCTGGAGCCTGCAATGGGAGATACTGATAAAGAAGTAATTGATGAGAAGCTTTGGGAGAATCCCGATGACACAAATGAGAAATATGAGTCTGGTTCCTCAGTTGAGAACAGAGATGCAAGTTCTAGGGAGCTTAGAGCCAAGGAAGATGGTCCTGCTACTGCTGATGAGCTTGGAGATCTCAACTCTAGTGAAGCTGATGAAGTAAATGATGAGACTGATAGCCAAGTCGATCTTGCTGATGCTGGGAATGTGGAAGAAATGAAGGTGGACAACGAAGATATTGATATGGATGACAAAGAGGTATTGGTGTCTATGGAGAAAGCAAGTATAGAAGAGCATGATGAATCAACTGATAATGAGAATCATGATAGAGATATGATTAGTTCAATGGATGAGAAAATGGAAGAAGCCAAGACTGAACAAAGAGATGGAGCTCCAGAAATGGTTGATCCTGATAGGAGTGACCTAACAAACACAGAGATGAATCTGTTGGAACCAAGGAAAGACATGTTTGAACCAGGATCTTCTAGTGATGTACTCAATGCAGAATCTGCGTCACCTCCAAAAGGTGCCTATCAGGCACCAGAATCAAAGTGGCTTGGTGAAAATGATGTTCATAGTGATCCTGCTGCTACAAGAGGCTTACCTTCTGATAGTACCTCTAAGATGGATCAGCAAAAAATTCAATTGCCTCAGTATGAATCTTCAGCTGTCAGAAAGAACCAGCCGAATCCTTATAGGGATATTTGGGATGCGCTTGAGGAGTGGAAAGAAAGGGTCAATTTGACTGTTGACCTTCAGACAGAAAACATGGAGAGGCAGGATGAGATGGAGGATGAATATGCAGAAGGGTATAGATGTGTTTCTCATCATGAAAGTGGAACCGATCAAGCTGTGGGATCTGCAACATTGGAGCAGCTTGACAAAAATGTTAATGGAGATGACCTTCCTGAGATAGAGGATGAGAAGCTTAATACTGAAACAAACCATATTGAGTGCCCTGACTTGAGCCTCGAACACAAGATGGGGCAGATGCAGATCACTGGTCCAGAGAACTTATCAGGGGATGGATCCCTGGAAGATCATAGTCAGGGTGAAAGTTTGGTCTCTGTCAACAAATCTTACTTTTGTGATGATTTACATCAATTAAGTCAGCTCTCTGTAAGAAACAATGAAGCAAACAAATCCCAAGAAATGGACGAGATTTCCACTGATGTGAAAAATAACGCTTCAGCTCTGTGGAGAAGATGTGAGCTACGCACAACAAGGTTATCTCAGGAATTGGCAGAGCAATTGCGCTTTGTATTGGAACCTACCGTAGCAAGCAAGCTTCAAGGAGATTATAGAACTGGCAAAAGGATGAACATGAAGAAGGTAAACCAAAGTACTATCTGTTTTTTGGATGTATTAAGTATGGACTCAACTGTCAAGACCTCCCTTATGTAGAAGGGAAATACCACTTGACCCCACCATAAAAAAGGCCCAACAGGGACTGGAAAGAGAGGGAAGGAGAGAGAGGGGCCTAATAAGGGTTGAATAGAGAGAGGCCCAACATACTCAGGTCACCAAGACAAAGTTCAGGTGCTTGACCAATTGGACAAGCAAGCAAAAGTACTATCTAATCTCTGGTTGGATAATGTTGAACATTATTTTTTTAATTTCTCTTCGTAATCATTATACTATCAGGTAATTCCATACATTGCTAGCCATTACCGGAAGAATAAAATTTGGATGAGGCGGACCCGACCAAACAAACGTGACTATCAAGTTGTCATTGCTGTGGATGATTCCCATAGTATGTCGGAGAGTGGTTGTGGTGATGTTGCTATTGAAGCTTTGGTCACAGTATGTCGTGCAATGTCTCAACTGGAAATGGGGAACTTGGCTGTTGCAAGCTTTGGACAAAATGGCAACATTAGGTTACTGCATGATTTTAATCAGCCCTTTACTGGAGAGGCTGGTGTCAAGGTCAGTGCACCAGATAACATTCTGTTCACACTTTTTTTTATCGACTAAATCAGGTGTCGACCTTACTTATGTAGAAGTAAGGGAGCACAAACATTTTTTTATGCTTAAAGAACTTTTTAAGATTTGCTGTATCAAACAAGAAATGGGCTCAAGATCTCTCTTATGTAGAAGAGAGCTCTGATTATTGCCACATGACCCCCACTTTGAGAGAATCCCGACAAGGGCTGAATAGAGAAAGGCCCAACAAAAGTTGGGAAGAGAAACAAATAAAGAGTGAGGTACTGCTGCCGGGACTTGAACCCAAGTCTCCAAGACCCAAGTTCAAGTGCTTGACCCATATATGATTAAGTGTGATTCTCTCTCTCCCTCTATTTCTGAAAATATATTGGTTTCAATTTTTTCACTGGAGCAGATGATCTCAAGTTTTACATTCAAGCAAGAGAACACTATCACAGATGAACCTGTTGTTGATCTCTTGAAATATTTGAATATCTTGCTCGATGACACACTTTCAAAAGCGTGGCTGCCATCAGGATCGAATCCCTTACAGCAGCTCGTGCTGATCATTGCAGATGGCCAGTTCCATGAGAAGGTACATTTGATCTTATTTGATATGTGCATAGCTGAGCTGATCCACCTTTTGTCTAATAATATATATGTCCTGTTTTTTTATGCAGGAAAAATTAAAGCGCTGTGTTCGGGATGCTTTGAGTCAGAAGCGTATGGTTGCGTTTCTGCTTCTGGATAGCCCGCATGAGTCCATCATGGACCTTATGGTACTTACCTATCACATATATATGAAGTATAATTTCTGGTATTGTGCTTTCAATAAGAATAAAATTCACTAATGTTCACGTCCCCTCTGGCCTCCAGGAAGCATCGTTCCATGGTGGAGATATCAAATTCACAAAATACCTCGATTCCTTTCCTTTCCCGTACTATATTGTCTTGAAAGACATTGAAGCACTTCCTCGGACTCTAGCTGATTTATTGAGACAGGTAAATTATACATACTTCACTGCAGTTACATTTTGTGCCAGTATATTGGAACTATGTCTTTTGTGACGGTTAATTATTATTACTATTTACCTAATAACATCTTAAACCATCTGACTCATCTCTTAATTGCAGTGGTTTGAGCTTATGCAAAACTCGAGGGACGGAAGAGCCTGAGTCTAATTCATGCCATTCGTTAAATCATCTCGATCAAGTCTATGGAAACAAAGGTAAATACAAGCAACCTTGATGATGTGCTTGGTTCCTTCAAGTTACAAATTACCTTGGCTTCCACAAAAGCTTATGGCATTACTTACAAATTGCTCGCCAAGAGAAATCACTGACAACAAAAATTGTTTAGTCACCTTCTGAAGCTTCTTGGTGTTGAAACTTTCTCACCGTCACCGGCAATAACTGCTGCCTCCGGCAGCTTGACGGCAGTGTAAGTCCCGGCGCCACAGAGCGCCCCGAGAATCGGGGCTGTGAGGTAAACCCATATGGATCTGTAGTTGTTAGCTGCAATTGCCGGTCCTAGCGTCCTCACTGGGTTCATTGATGCTCCTGTTGTTTCTCTGCATATATATTTGCACATTCATTGATTATTTATTTATTTTCTTTTGATTCATAAATTATGCACCTAAAGATTTGATTATAGTTGATTTGATTGTTATAAATTTACTTACCCAGCAATGAGTATGTTGAGCATGACCGTTGCTCCAACCGCTATTCCCGCCAACTCTCCCACCTGTTCAATTCCTGTATTAGCTCGTATTTAAAAAAAAATATTGGTTGATTGCTAATTTTATATTATCTAAATTACCCTTGCATTGATCCAATGGATTTGATTTGTTAATTATTGTGATTAATATATTTATTTTCAGGAGACCATTTGCACGAGTACAGCCAAATTAGATCGTTGACTCTTGTCTACCTCATGTGCCTGAATCTGAACTCCTTGATTTAATCATCATTTCCAAAGTGATAATTTGGTTGTTTATGCCCAAACTAGTAACTTAATTAGTTTAGCTAGCAACTAAGTTGGTGTAGTTTATTAATTATGAAAGAGCAATGTGGGCTGAACTTACGGCTCTGGTGTCGGTGGCCACAGCAGTGACCACGAACATGAGGATGAAGCTGATGATGAACTCCAAGAGAAAAGCTTGGCCGTCTCCGCCGGACGGCCCCGTCACTCCGCCGCCCATCATTGGGTTGAATATGGTTTTTAATGCAAATGCTGCACTTATTGATGCCACAACTTGTGCTCCTATGTACATTGGTACCTATATATGAGTCTGTTAAAACTCGATCCAGCTCTGATACTATGTTACAGTCTGATTCGATCTAAAAACTTGAGTTGATAAATCGTATACATACATGTTTCCAGGGGAAGTGCTTTAGGGCTGCAAAGGCAATGGTGATGGCTGGGTTGAGGTGGGCGCCGGAGATGTGGCCGGTGGAGAGTATGACGATCATGACGGCGAGTCCAGTGGAGGCGGCGAGGCCGATGAGGGTCTCGGAGCCTTGTGTTTTCTGGTTCACTATGGCCGTGGCTGTCCCGGCAAAGATCAGTATCATCGTCCCTATGAACTCAGCTCCCACCTATCAATCATAACACAAATCACACACATATATAAGAACACTTTAGAGAGAAACAATCATATCAAAACCAGATCCATTTAAATGCTTGATCTGATAGGTGGAGACCTATACTTCTTATTTACACTAGTGTTATGATTAATATCTATTTGATATAACAAAATTGAGATGTTCTTCCAACTCTACCGAGACTTCTCGAGTTTGACAAAATTTTGCTGGGAAAATGTTTTCGTGAAATTTTCCCGATAAAATATCGCTTCCAACGAAATCGACTCGTTTTTCTGTCTTTAACGAGACTTTTTCGGTAAGTTTTTCTGAGTCCAACAAATTTTCTTAGAAAATCTTTATAGACACTTTTTCACATATCTAGTTCCATTGTACAGTATGTATAGTTTTCCTAACCCGTGATCTTCACCTGATTGTTACTATACACATACATATATGGAATCGATTACTGATAATGTACCTTTCTGGCAAGAGAGACAGGAGGAGAGAGTGAGGAGCAAGAAACAGGAGGCAAGGCTCCATCCTCCAAGGACCAATTGTCTTGAGCAGAGAAGCACTTACTGCAGGGGTTGAGGAGAGACCTCCTGAAGCTGTTCTGGTGGTTCTTGAAGCCACCAAAGAGAGGAGCACCAGGAGTTGCAGGAGTTGCAGGTGTTGAAGGAGCTGAAGGTACTTCCTCTTGATTACTCTCCATATATATTAATGGTGATATGATATATATATGATAGGGACCAGATCAAGAACAGTACAGTGAAGAGAGAACACAAGAGTTGCTAGAACTGTAGGTGTGGCTTTGTGAGTGTGGTGCAGGTAACTGAGATTTCTGACATCTATTTATATCCAAACTTTGGTTGACTTGGAGAATCCCAATAAGTTACATTTTATTCATAAATAGGAAGAGTTGGTGCTTTCTACCGGAGATTTTGAAAAGATATGACACATAAATTCTTGGAACTGGTCGGTGGGACATTATTGCTCCTACCTGTTTTCGTGCTCCAACATTGGGTAGATTTAGCGTTACATTACGTCTCGAATTAGTTCGATTTTTGAATCACTTTAAAACGTTGTTAACAGTAAAACTGTGCCCCATCAAGTGTGTTTTTAGAGTCGATTCACTATCCTCTTCAGTAGGGGTAGATTCAGAGGGGTACATGGTATTTTCGGGAATATTTTAAATCATGAAAGTACTATAAAATCGTAAGGCTTTCAGTTACCTTCGATTTGATATCTTACGGGCCTAAATCGGAGTGCGTAAGAAAAAGTTATAGTCATTTGAAGATCTGTTGCGTGTTTTACCCATTTTTACTTCAAAACACTCTTTTTTAGCTTAAATCTTTTTTATCTTAAAACTTCTACATAAGATTTATTTGATATTCTAATATATTTAACTATTATTAGAAGAATACTCTAAAATAAATTCTTTGCTCCGCCCCACCAGCTCTTCAGGTTAGTAGTGAGGTACAGTCTGCTCAATCTCTTTAGGTCAGTCTCTTATGGGGTTGTTCATTAGTACGGCATTTAGAGTTTGGAGCGTGATTTTTTACTTTTTCTGAGTGAAGTTTGTCATTACTCATTGTCTGTTTTAGCCTTTGTTTAACCCTTATTAGTTTCTGTTTCTGTTGTTGATTTGTGATTTCCTTCTCAAAACCCTTACCACCTTTTAGTATATTTTCTTTTCTCATATAGAAAAAAAATGTACTCATGTCGAGATTATTACATTTTTCATATTGGTTTCGTGTTTGGTGGTCAGTGTCATTATTTCAAATATTCTACTTTCTCGAATGATAAGACATAATTAAAAGGTTTCTAATGTTTTTAACATGTGAGGTTTAAGCCAGACAATAAATCTTAATAATGAACATAAGCCTTAAATTAAAAGCTCTGAAAACTTTCTCTTTCAGACATTAGATTTTCTTGCTTGTACACGTGTTAGTTTGGTCTCTAGTCTTAACAAAATACAAACACATGAAACATTGTACAGGTCATTACCTCGGTAATCAAACAAAAAAGTTATGATACATGAATCAGTAACATTAAGTAGCATAAATTGTTTCTTTAATCTTTCTTAGCACATGCACCACATGGTTCTGTTCTAAATCACACCACTTCACAGCTGTAATGTGTCTCTTTAATCTTCCTTACGTTTCACACGTTAAAATTTAAACGATTAATCTTATTAATTATGTATTTAAAATATGTAATTTTTTAGTTGATGATTACTTGATTTTTTTAAAACAAAAATCGCATATATTATATATCAACTATTGAGCGTACAGGGCAATAATATTAGAGTAAGTCTAATGGGTCGTTAAACCCAGTAGTGTGTTCCCCTTGCCCCTCTCCCGCTTAGTCCTGTCCGCCTGAAGGGAGGCCACCGTCGCGATAGTGACGCGCTGGAAAGTTGTAGCTCCGTGGCGTCTTCGGCCGGCCCTGACGTGGTGCGGGGCTTATGCGACCAGATCTGGTCGTTTGCCGGTCAGATCTGGAAGTGCCAATCCAGGACGCCGCTGTCCAGGCAGTAACCGGTAGTGGTACGCTGGGACTCCCCCCTATTGCTCAGCTGATCGTCGATTTTGTTGGGAGCTTCTCGTCGGGTGAGCAGGTGTAGTAGCCTGATGCATGAGGATCTGGGGTGTCCGGCATGGGCAGCCCAGGTTTGAAAGTAGCGTCGTGATGCTAGTCCGGATGCGTTGCGGCCCTGTCTAAGAGGAAGGCTCATCTTGGGTCAGATCGGTATCGGATTTAGTTTTTAGTTTAGT
>JAYMSW010001591.1:0-15971 GCA_036897725.1 Erodium texanum | reverse complement strand
CCCCCGAGTGCTTGGTTTTGAACTAGTATCTTAATTGTTACTATAGCTCATTAGAGAAACGACATTGTTGGCAAACGAATATAATTTGTATTCATTTTCAAAGGAGTATGTAGATGGGCGGGCAAAAAAGAAATGTAAGGCCAATAATACCTCAGCCAAGCATAAAACTTTAGTTGGAGTTTCAGCATTTCCCGCCATTCCCATCCCTATTCCAGGAAGATTGATGCCACTAGCTTGCATGACCATTTTCTACACATCAAAACTTAAATAAGTCAAAGTGGACGAATGGCAAAATAACATAAATGAACAGATGAAGATCTTTAACCTGCATAGCAATATGCTGTTGTGCATGTGCCAATATATTTTCCTGCTCTGACTTGGACTGCCCGCTGCTGTAAATCCATATTGACAAGGGACCAGCCAGACCACATAAGTTCTAGAAGATTCAAAATTGCAGAATAAAAGTTCTAAAACTTAACAAATCGACCTTACATATATACAAGCACATTCATTCATGCTCAGTAGTCAGGAAAGAAGATAAAGGGGGGCAGAGTAAAATATTGAGTTGAATAGTACAATACACAATTTAGGCCGATTCATACTATTTGGTACTGTGAAAGCAGAGAAGCTAAAACCCAACCTGGCACTTGCACGCCGGACAGTTAGAGTTTTGTCACCCATTTTCAAGCCATTGAGAGCAGCACAAGCAATGTCTGCAACTGTTGGATCCTGAAGTAGTTGCACATTAGCTTCCCAGTTATCAGAAGAACGACAACAGAAATAATGGTACTTTTGTTGTATTGGAGAGTGAGTATTATTGTTAACCATGAACTAGCTGGAAAATTTGTCATTTAAATACCCAGCAATCAAGTTATGTTCTACTTCAAATAGAAAATTGGCAACCAGCATCTATAGATTGATTCTAAATGTTATCTTCATTCACCTGATAGACACAGAAACCATAGCCTTTTGAGTTTCCTGTGTCTCTATCCTTGACGAGATCAAACCCACATAGAGGTCTGCAATAGGGAAAATCAACCATTAAGAAATATTAATATTGTAATACACCAAATATGTTTAGGTTTATAAGCATAAATAAGAAAGGAAGTATATATGCCAAACAAACTAGATGAAAATATGAAATGATGAATAGCTAGTAATTAGGCTTATACCCAAAGGACTCTAGCAATTCTCTTATCTGTGCTTCAGTAAAGTAGTATGGCAGCCCACCCACAAAGATACGATCTGGTCCCTCTGCTCCACCAATTGTGCTGTCAATCAAATACATAATCAAACTATTAAGTGAACACGAGTATTATTTTACATTGCAACATAGCATGACTTACTATTGAATATGCCAGCACTTGTATAAGCCTATCCAATAAATTAAGTGAACATGAGTATCATATACATGCAATACAGCACTTGTATATTTCAGATAGTGCACGAACTGGAAGTATCTACAGCCATTAGCTGTATCCAATAAGTTAGAACTAAACAAAATAATTTAGGTCAAGAGTGAAGTTACATCCCGGGGTTTCTAAATTTGGAATCCCTCGTACAAGGATGTCCTTACTAAGAGAAAACCTATGCAAAATAATGCACTTATATCATTATTGTCATCTTCACTATTTTGGTGTTGCTTTTTGTTCCTGCTATTGAAGATCAAGAAGGATTTCTGATCCGACTTAGTAGTAGAGTCCTACTTTTTTAAGTTTACCTAGTAGGATTATCTAAATATTTTTACATTTTCTACAACTAGTATGTTTCTTGTTCATATTTCTAGAACACCAGTTCATCATGTTCCTACTGTAGGTCAGTTGTTGCCTGTTAGTATACACTATAAAGGGATGCCTACTGTGTATATCTATCTATAAGTTTCATCGCCGTGACAAACTAATCCGAACATGGGGTCAGTTGATTTATTCCTAATGCCTACATCAACTCATATAGAAGTTAACACCAGCTTTTTCCTCGAGTTTTTTCAGATACTGATAGATGGATGAGTAACAGAAACATTATGTCCCTAATTTGTATTTTCTTTAACCTATTACATTCTCCAATAAAACTAGTCACCGTGTTATAAATGCTCTTGACCATATTTTTTTTTTGATCAGAATGCTCTTGACCATATTAAGTTCCACTTGGACTCCTCTGACCAGCCCGTTAAATACTTATGTTAGGCTTAACAAAGCTACAGTATTTCCAACATAATCTCTTAGCTCAATATCTGAATTAATATAGTAATTTTCTCAACTCACCCAGGTGTGAGTCCAACAACAGCTAAGTTCAGGTCTGGACTTGGCTGGCTGGGACCAAGTGTTGCAGCCAAAGCAGGGTTGTAGTCTGTTGGTCTACGTACTCTCACCGCAACCCCCTAGTAAGAAAAAAAAATGACTTCAAGAAATGAACAAATATTTTGCACAAAGCACATCTCATTCTCCAAGGGCATTCAACAATCATTCGAGACCGAACTTAAGCATTTCACAGAAATATAAATATTAAATAAATCACTCAGACAGATATGATATCGAACTAAGACCTACACGGCTACTTGTGTACCGTGAAGAGAGCTACTTCTACATAAATAGTCTATCTATGATGTTTACACTGTACTCATATAAGAGCATCTCCAACATAACTAGGGATATCCTTTCTAGTAAATTAACATTAGGAAGGAAAAAACAACAATCATCTTGACAGAGCTCTTCAAATGATTTCATCAAACAGAATGAAATAGAGATTAAAGAAAAGTTTCAAGATTCCCTTGCCTCAAATTGAATCCCATCTAAAGCCATTGCATTGCTTGCTTCTTCAACAGTTCTCATCTCCACAAATGCAAATTTCTTCTCATGATTGATGTATACATTGACAACTGCATCACCTGGAAGTATAAACTCCATGTCAATAAAACACAGGCCACGATATAAGCACACCACTTATGTCTTAACTTCGCTAATATAATTTATATGTTCACCTATAGAGAAAACTATGAAATTGAACAGTTACCTGGACCGGCAGAATTTCCTCCAATTGCAGCCATAACACCACTAAAGAACGTCGCAATTGTCTGTTACAAAATGGGTATCCTCTTAAAATCTTAGGCCAGTTTAAAATGGTTAACACAACAAAGGTTGGCATTAAACGAAGCAATACAAGCCCAACTGGTAGTAATAGATTGTGTTCCAACAAAGAAAGGCTATTTATACAAACAAATAAACCATAAATTCTTGAGACGGAAGAACTGGATTCTAATTCGAGTGACAGGCATCTTGAAGTATATCAAAACTATTCATACAAATATGTTTCACATTCATTCTATTCTATATGTAGTTTAACTTAAAGCCCAATAGACCTGAACCTTTTTTGCATCTGAATAGCTTCTTATGTATATATCATCTATGAAAAAGAACTATGTCAAATTTATTAGATTTGCCATTCATGTCAGGAAGTGTATTGTGCAGATACACGACGATGATCTCATACTGAAATAAATTGTAAATTACTTGTGTCACTTTAGTTTTGATTCTAAAGTATAGTTTGCAAAGTTATTTTACATTAAATGATATCATTTTTATACAATTATTTGTCAATGCTGTGTTGTTGGTAAGAGAAATGATACAAATTACAAAACATATGCACATAAATGAGTGTTACAATTAGAATGCAATACAAACAATCGTGATAATCACTTAATTGGCAAACTCAGACCACTACCTTGCTGAAAGAGGAAAATAATAGTGTGTAGTAAACAATAACTTACAGAAAATTGTAGAAAATAGTATTCTAAACAAGGTGATACAAAAAGAAGGAAATTAAAAAGGCCTCAATGCCATCTGAACAATACTCAGGTTGTAAGATTCATGGTAAAAACCTTCCCAATTCTTAGGTAACGATGAAGAACAACAAGGCATTTGCATTTACTAGATTAGAACCTGTTCATTGGCCAAGGGAGGAAGGCCACCAACATACACCCTTCTTGCATGCCTTGTAGCCTGCAAGAGAAACAAACATATTAAATAAACCCATCCTAAATTCATATAACAATACAACATAACATGATAAGAGTCCCTTATCAAGAGGTACTATATCTACCTGCTGGGTCATAGCTTGAGCTGGCATTAAGGAGTGAGCTCCAAACTGTCACATACAAGAAATTTAGTTTAAGCTTTATATGGACACACGAATCCAACACAAAAGTTCATAGCTGAAAGTCAGAAACACAGACTTGTGCTGTCCCAAAAGATAGCATGTTAGGTAACATTCCTGGCATTGTCGGTGTAACAGCTTGCAGTTGTCCTGAACAAATAATACAAATAAAATATGGATGAATGAGTTGCAGATCAAAACAATTAATATACTTTTCTGGAAGTTTGAGAAATGGCATATCTTGAAGCCTAGAACACTATATATTAATGGAAATATATATAATTAAAATACAAAATGGATAAGAAGCCTATTTCATACCTAAAATATTTTCAAATAATAAAATAAGAAATGAATTCCCTCACTGCAGATGCTAGAGAAATATTTGTAAGTCTACCAAAATGCAACTGTTGCCGGTTGAAGGCGAACAAGATCCAGCTAACCGATGCATTGATTCTCCGTTGGACATAAATTCTACAGTGATCACGCCGATGGGTAGCACCGTGGGGCATGTAACCCAACATTGCCTTCTAACCCAAACGATAAACACAACACAAACAAAAACCACACACAACAGCCAAACAACACAACAATGGTTCTCAGTTTCCATAATAAACCAATTAGATAAATGTTAAAATGTAATGCGTGACATAAAAACAACTAAAAATGCACACTACGTGCAACAGATATTGCAGGATGGAAATACTTAGATTTTTGCCGTGACAATCCATGCAACTAGATGGGTATCCTAAGTCACTGTGTAAACAATGAAGAGAGTAGATGCAAACCTGGTATGGTAGCACCAGGAAGCATGGCTGCAGCAGGAGGTGCCATGTCAAAACCACTAGTGCGCTTGCTGTAGACAAATGTACATTTAAGCAAGGCAAGAGTGGATTGAGAGAACTTGCATGACTAAAATATCGATTGTACCAATTCATAGCACATAACATATGGGAAAGTTAACTATCCGTACTAGGAGAGAACAAAAGAGAGCTAAAAACTATAAAACAAGATTCCACAGAGTCATAATAAGCTGAGACATAATCATAGAGCTGTCATAACTCATACTTATGATAAACTGAGTAACCTCTCGTCTCTTTTAGTTACGAGATTTTTCATCTCTACGATAGTATAATTTATAAGTTCTATTCAGCAACATAGTTATAAATTAAAATACTACATAAGGACCCTCAAATACAACACGCCAAATAATCTTCAAACTCACATAAACCTCTTTTGTCCTTTATGTTTTTATATGTGTTCTTATTTTCCAATACATCTGAGCAAGGAGATCGAGTATACACAGCAGCAGAGCCCGGATTTCAGAGTAACAGGACAGGAAACACAGTGTGAAGTGAACATTAACTGTCTAATGTGCATATTTGTTATTGTTACAACATTTTCAAAAGTTCTGTCATTCAAAAAAATTGATCAAAGAGATCATAAGATTTTATCACGGGAATTGGAATATTAAATAGTTAAAAATACCTATTACAAAAATATGGAGGATAATTTATGCAAATAACAGTAAGAAAAGTTAATATGGACACGTGTAGACACGGGAATAATCAAACAGAAGAAAGATGGGGATTAGATGTATAAACACACTTGTAACTATACGATGGCCATAAATTAGTAGGAAACAAAGATAATGGTAGGTAGAGATTTTAAGTCAATTAAATATCGCTGTTTGTAAAGGGGAAGGAAAATGACAAACCAGCTAATGTATGGTTGAGTCAAGATATATAGCGTACCTTCTTGATTGAGAAGGAGAAGGTGACCTAGATTTCTTCCTAAATCTGTCCCGTGAACGGGATGGTGATCTTTGTCTGTGTCTGCTTTCAGTATCTTGGTCATTGTCACGATGTCTACAAGAACATGGTAATCATTCTGAATAATCATGTTATACGTAAACAAAAAAAATGGCGTAATTAACATGTGTGAAAAGCAAATCTCTAATCATTCGGTTTGAAAAAGTGATTCGAACTAGAACCAATGAAAGAGTATAAAAGTTACATCAGAAGCCAAACTATAACCTGTCATGATTGCGGCTACGACGCTGGTCATGATCTTCATACTTGTCCCTTCCTCTATCACCTCTCCCACTCCTATCCTTGTAGTCTTTGTGGTGTCGATCTCGACCCACATCCCTATCACGGCCCGAATCTTTAGCCCTCGACCTTTCTCGCTCCGATCCACGAGAATTGCGCTGAGACAGTCGCATCATTTAGTCATTTGCCCAACAAATAAAACCAATAACTAAAACTCTGAATTGGTAGTCATCATAAAACTGAACATGTACTCAAAATCATGAGTGTCAACACTATAGGCTAATAAGAGTGCAGTTCAAACAATAAGGAAATAGTTCCATCTCTTCGGGTTGCTACTGGAAAAGTAAGGACACCTAAATCAATATCCTTCATGAGTCTAGGATTAGCTACTTATAGTACCCCTAACATCTCAGAATTTGTTCCTTAAATCCTCAATTGAAAAGGTAAATCAATATTATAGAACAAATCACCCTAAAGGTAGCCAGAAGAAATTGAGCCACTAAATGAAATACACAACACAAAACCCATTGAACAAACACACGGGAGTGGAATTCAATTCATTTCCACAAAATTAAGCTCTAAACTGGATAAATTATTGAATAATTGACAAAATTGTAGCCAAACAAACAATGCAATATAAAAACGAAAACCGTATACATAACACATGAAGAGGGGAGCAAGGATACCTTGGAAAACGAATCGCGATCCCCACTTCGACTATTATATTCGTCGCCATTACTGTTGTTATCCGTCATCTCTGAATTACGATGCAAAACCCTAACCCTAATTCGGAGGCCACGAAGCGACGTGAGAGGAGAAGAAGAAGCTGTTGCTCGATTTTGAGCTGCTTCACTGTAAATTCCGTTAATCTGGCAGCTGGTTATGGGCTGGGCTCCTTTTTTGTTGGGCTTTCAAATTTTCTTCTTTTTTTTCCTTTTTTTTTTAAATAGCTTTCAAATTTTCTTAGTTTCGTCAAATCCGACACCATATGGTATCTTCCAAAGCGACATCGTGTGACCCCGTTTCTAGTTTTTGTTGAAGAAACCGAGCCCATGAATTAAGGGGAGTACGATGGAAGTCCAAGACCATGCTGTCTCAAATTATTAGTTGGCGTGAAGTTAAGTACTTCTCCATGCTGCTGTTCTCTCTTTTCTCTGATAGGATTTTTTGTGCAGCCAAGGTTCTAAAGGGGGAATAAGCATTCTTCTAAATATGCTCTCTCTCTTCGGTTCATTTCCTTCTTATTGTTGTTGAATCTAGTCTTTGTTGGGGCTCCTCTACGGAATCTACTTGTCGTCCAGCTGAGTGTGAAGAATCGGCATGAGACAGTCCTTCTTCAGGTCATGGTTTAGCTACTTTTTTCTTGTATTCAGTTAATAAGGTGTCAGCGTTAGTCTGGTTTTGGTGCCAGCTTTAGTATGGTCTTTGGTGTCAGACTCAGTCTGGCTTAGTGTTGGATTTAGTCTAGCTTATATGCGCATCTATTGCGTTTTAGGTCTTCTCATTTAGGTCTAGTCTGGTTGTAAGCGGTACGCGAGCATATGAATTGTCCCACCAAGTCTAGGTTTTGTAAGGGATATTGCCCTGATCATTTCATCAATTGTCATTACATTGATATATAATATTGCGGCAATTTCTTTTCAAAAAAAAGTATGGGTCTGTAGATATCACCAGGGCCGATAGAACCGACTGAAACTGGTTAGTACTAGTACTGGATGCACCGATATTGGAGGTATTCGACCCAACGTCAATGACTCGAAACGAGAATCAAAGGGCTCTTCAGCCGATGTTTGGTTCTGGGTCTCAAGAATCCACGGTTAATCAGGATAACTGAGCTCAGGTATTGGGTCGGCGTTGAGGGTTGGGCTTTAGTGAAGCCCAAATAAGAAGCTCGTGCGAAGACTGAAGCCCAACTCCAACTCGACTTGTCTCCTTATGGGTGACTTGTTATGTGTCATCCATCTTTTAGAGTTTCGTTGTGAACCATTCGATATGAGTTGGTGGTAGCTGTCAACCACCATGACTCTTTGCATTTAAAGCGATTTGAGCCTTGAACTTCTTAGTCTCACTCATTTTACTCTATTTCCCAAAACTGAGCTTAAACCCTATCTCCTTCCTCTCTCTTTCTCCGTCTCACCGATATAGCCTTTCATCAAAATCGTTCTTGTCCTCCTTTTGCGCTCCTTTCTTCCTATCACTTTCTCCCTTAATTATGTTCAAATCACACTGGATTTATCTGAAATCCAATATCCAACATTTAATACGGAGATATCTCTACATAAGACATTACCGATCATTGAGGCTTCTTGTGGAAGACTCGAGACAACCTAAAAGGGATGTTCAAATAGGATGGAGGAGGCAGAGGCATACCACGCTTCATATGTTCCGACCATTAAGGTTCGAATACAAACGATTTCGAATAAGAGGAACACAGTAACTCGTCGACGTTTCTGGTGGTGCCAGTGGGGATTCCTTCTGCTATACACTCGACCGACGACATGTTAACCACTTGGTCGACGTTTCTATTTTGTAATCCGAGTATGTTACTTGGGCGAATAAATACAAACGTCGCCCGGGTACCAAACTTGGGCGACGAAATTCTTATTTTTTCAGCCAAGTGCTTGTGCTACGACATTTAGGAGACGTTTCTTGACCGACGACTTGTTCATCGGCCAAATACTTGACCGATTCAAAGCCTAACTTGGATGACAGACTAATTGCGTCGACCAAAAAGCTTTCAGTACGAGTGTTAATTCTTCCCCAACATACCATGTCAATAAATAATTCATATAATCACTCTGGTAAACTTCGATTTGAAAGTACGATTTTCACACCGATCACATTTCCAATAAATCATATTTTGAAACATGAAGCACTAAATTCCGAAGATATTTACAGATGTTATGACAATTTAACTCTACACAAAAACTTAAAAGGAATTATATTTTTTTCATTCCTATCCCTGAAATGCTTTTAGTTTACAAGTACACCCTTTATAAACATAAGAATGTCAGATTGCTCTACATATAATAAATAAAGTAGCCCTCTCATAGTCATTGTTTCTCAACTCGGTTACATCATACTTAGAGGATTCCATAACCCTTTACAGTATACTCGAGGAATTCTCCAAAACAATCCCTGTAACTTCGTGCGTGTCGTCGCCAAGAAAAAGCTGTTGATCAGCGTAGGAAGTACTTTCTTGCAATAACTTTAACGAAAATAACGTACATTGTACTATATATGTATGTATTAAGTTTTGAAAGTATGTTTTATGTCACTATTATGCTGAAGAACCAGGTTTGCGAGGTGATTGGGGTGCCTTTTGAGACGGGGAAGGAGGACTTTGTGGCCTGTTGGGATGAGCACGATCAACTGTTTTAGAGTCAACCTCAAACTGCATAAACCATTAAAATCTATCGATCGAGTTAATATATATATATGACAGATAGTGAAATTAACCACTCAGTTTATATGTACGTTTCTGAAATGTAGTGAGAATAAAAAATACACTAAAATGGATTGTGCAATCCTACAGACATTTTTGTAATATCTGCATTAACCTAAAGGTACATAGACTTGATGAAAAATATATATATATATTGAGAAGTCAATAAAAGATAACCTTGTAACCACAGCCAGCAACACATGAATGGAAGCATTCCTGGGAATTTAAAAGCATATATAAATAATTTAGCTTAAATGGTTAAATTCTTATTAAAAAAAGCATATGTAATTACAAAATGAAACAAAACTTGTAAACATTCTATGGCCGAAGATATGCTTATAGAGTAAGTTTCGAACATATGTCACCTTTTGCGGTGCAAATTACAAACGTTTTGAAAACTATAACGAGTTGTGTTTGAAAACTACTGTTATCGTGTTGAAAGCATATATTGTTTTCTAACAGTGTCTAATAATTTTTAGCAAAATATATTGTATTTTTTTAATGTTTCTTGGTCTGTATCTTATGAATCAAATACCAAAAATCTAGGAATACTAGAATAATTGATATAGACGGTATTATATAACAAAACGAAAACAAAAAAAACCTGAGAATAATTTCGAAGTCCAGGAGAACGATCGATATAAGCACTCCATTCACGGTCCTCTAGGACAGGGTCCTTAAAACATGTCTCTTCGCATCCCTCCAAACCTATAAATTCAATAATACTTTAGTCAAATAAACCTTAAAATTAAGATTTGAAGTTTCAGCTCATGAACCCGATCTGTAAGTAACTCCTCCAAAGTCCAAACCATGCTGGGACATACTAATGTTTGGAGGGTGCCTTAAAATGAACCAAAAACGAAACTTTTAAAGAAACTATTTCTACAGACATAAGACAATACCTGTTTTTCTCCTAATAAATCAATGTCACATACATAACAAAAAAAAAATACTCTTATGTTTCAAAGCTCGAATAAATCAGCGTTTTTAACTTTCAAAAAGCGTAGATTAGTATTTTTAAGTTACGGAACAGAGCACTGTTAATAAAAGAGTGAATTAACCAAAGAAAAAAAAAACCAAGCATCAATATGAGTAAAAAAAAGGGGGAATATGTAATTCGAGGGCACTGATTTGTGCCTTTCTTTTCGCCTTTTTCTCGCCAAATGCACTCTGTCTGCCCGTCATTAACAGTGATATGTTTTGTAACTTTAAGACACCGATATATATCTTCCCAAAACCCGAAACTTAAGGACACTTTTTCCTATAATTTAAAAAAGAACCGATATACTTACATTCTTCCCATGTTTTACCATCAGAACTGCAGCCCTTTTTGCAAAACACTCTCCCTAAATACAAAAACGCATGCTAATTATCAATACATTCACATAAAAGCTACAAAGCAAAAAAAAAAAAAAAATCGAAACATGTTGAAATTTAAATTAATGCTAAATCCGAGAAATGGGTATATATGTTGATGGTTACATGGAATCTGGGTAAGGGCTGAGAATTTGTGAGTACATTGACTGTCACAAGGCGAAGTCCATTGGTTCGGCAACATGTCTCTCTGAGCGGTTCTGTGTTTCTCTCTATCTAGCTAAGGAAGACGAAGAAGAAATGGCATGAAGCGTAAATAACGGTCATTTAGAGGATCATTTGGATTGTCCTGTTTAAATAGTAATATGTTTACGTTACATGTTTACTATTCTTCTCCCACATGTTTCTCTCCCCCGCCCATTTATTCTGTGTTTTTGATTCATGGAGATCACTAGTCCCTACATTTTAAGGTATGTGTAGTCTATTTCCTCGTATGTGTGAACCACGGGCGTCTTATAATCTTTTTGTAAGATGATCAAATTAATTGTTTTTGAATTGGCCTGAGCTCTTCGCTTCCAAGTATGATTGCTTGTTTTGGTTTAGGAATATGTGTTTTCGCAACGTTTTAGGTAAATATAGAACATCATTAGTGTTACTGATAACCATATTGTTGGAGATATTGGACTGACACCAATGCATCCATACGGAACAATAAACTCCAATCATTTACACTAATGACAAAATATGAATCAATAAATATATAAGCACCCGTAATTGAATTCGCTAAGAGCATTTCAAATACAAATAGTTTAGTGTGAGTTATAAGAGGGTGAAAAATGATATTTTGCACGAGAGAGATATTGAAAAATAGTAGATTAAAAGATGTTGTCAAAAAGTGGGAATAACCTAAATTAAACTAATATAATTTTATTATTATTATTTTCAAAATTTCGAGACACATGACAGTATGTATGTATCTCACTGGTTAATCAAACTAGTCATCGGAGTCCCCTGAGCTATTAGTCCAACCTCGAGCTATTAGCCCAGACACTTAACTAACATCCTAGGCTAATTGTCTTGCTCCATTAGACTAGACTATTAGCTCAGAAGCTAGGCTATATTAGCCTAACAATTTCCAAAAAATTAGCTTATAACCTAGCTCAAATAGCCTACATTACTAGTTCTTTGGTTGAAACGACACATACTGACAAAAAAAAAATACTCATACTAAGTCAATGACATGAAAATATACAGTAATGAAGACAACATTGCCCAAGGCCATGTGATGAAATTTTTGGCAAAGATGCCAGAAGTAAATGTCGAACATTCTTCCACACTGGGTGCTTATTGAGTTGAATACATGAACTTCGGAGAGTCCACATAGAAGCAAGTTGTTAGGCGTGAGATTCGGGCCACCGATTCTAGTTTATGACCTAAGTAAAAACCAGAAACATCTAGAAATGCGGCTTCAATAAATTTCTAAAAGCTATCAACAAGCTACTTTCCTATTTTATGAAATTCAACTATGAATTTGATGTAGTTCACTTAATAGATGAACCAGTCACCTTAAACGAGCATAAGTCTACCGGTAGACCTCTGCAGGATTGCGAAGTTCATTCCAAATCCACGAATATCTGCAACGAGCCCACAAGGAAAAAGGTCAGAGTGTTCATTCAAGACAACTACGAGCTGTTCTAAATCTGTGAAACCAAATGTTATGCAGAACATTACTTATGATCTAAGTTCCTAACACATTGCAAACACAATTTTAAAAGAACAGTATAATGATCACACTCGTTAAGAATGTTTTAGTTTTCCATTATACCTTGAATTTTATACACAATTTTAAGACGATATATTCACATATTGGTAGCTATAAGAGAAATCCAGAAAAACAATAACGGGCTGGCATTGTTACATAGAGGAAGTAATACAAATAACGAACCTCCAAATCAGGCAAAGGGTCATATGTTATATTCTGGCCAACGTTGAACAATGTTATGCCTGAAATTCTCTGGACTCCAAGTTTGGTAGCAATCAGGTTCTGCACAGGGGAAAAGTCAGTATGGTGAAATTACAAAGAAAAGATGAAATAACCAGCAAAAAAAGATGTTCAAAGCAAAAGGAAGATCATTTACAGAATACTCTACCATGTCATAATATTTTGCTAGCGTTCAGTTCAACTCGATCTGCCTACTCAAGATCCAACTTAAATATGAATAAACACTAGCAAAATATCAGATCCAGAGAAATGCCTACAAGAGGTCATATCTGGAAAACATATCTTCAGAGTTGGACCAAAGTTGAGAATGGAGAGAACCCATGCTAGTTTTCACAGCAGGAACCTGACTATTTAAAATCAAACCTATTTTTTCTGAGTAATCATGGCTCAATACATAGACTAAGACAGAGGTTACATCCATGAAATAACTGTTGCACATCAAGATCTTAAACGTAACACGTATAACACAGCCTCAATACCTAACATCAAATTGAACTCTTATCTAGTTCAGAGGGTGAGGACGAGAAATAGTTTTCTTACCAGGTTAAAATTAGTTGACCCAAAGGCCTCCACCTGTGGTATAGTCTGAACAAAAGTATTACACCCACATGTCAATAATGAAAATAACTATGTAATATGTAAAAAGATGCAAATAATTATAAATAAAAAACTGTTCAACTCCAGTGCTAACAGCCTTTTCTTTGAATCAAGACCAAATAATTCATCTGAGACATGTTTGCATTTTGAAGCTCGAATGGTTACATGCATACTATTACCTCAAGCTTTCATACTAAAAACCAGCTTTAAAGCAAGTAAATATTTTTAGAAAAGTATTATTCTCTAGTTAGCATTATAATGATATGACTATGAGTACTTACACGACGACTAGTGACAACATACTGTATGGTAAATCATAATGCTAAAATTCAATGTCATACCATTCTGTGGAGACCGTTAACCATAACAGCCTTCTCCTCATGTGAATCGGTATGTGATAACCCAACTTCAAAGGGGCCTAGTTCCCTATCTGTCTGGTTAGTGAGATTCAAGTGCACCTGTAGAAAGCACTAAGCATGTCAAATTCCAGATATTTGTTCAAGTTTCTCTGGAAATCTTCCACTGTAACAACTTAATAAGCAAAAGAAATAATCCAAAAGGTGCATTATGAACGATATTGCAAGAAAATTGGTGTACAAGCTACAGCATCTAATGAGAAATAACTAGTATGCAAGAAGAACTTCATTGAACTTGAGAATTTCTGATATTCAGTAAGAGTTATGTATAAGAATACTAGAATAGATAATTACCATAAAGGATTCATCCAAGCTGATAAACGAGGGAACCTCCACAACACGCAACTCAATTTCCTTTCGTGAAATGGGCTGCAGAATTTTTTTAGCATTGATTAGAACATTCATTCACGTGTGTTTGGAAAGCAACTTTGTTGGAGTTGGAATTCAATTTCATACTGAGAACTCTGGATTTCTATACAGAATTCAGTTTATGAAGACTTCTTTAGGGCACCCTTTTGGGCATAAGTAACCAGTTTCTATGTCGTGACACTTCGGCTGGTGCGAATTTTAAGAATTTTTTTATTCTTTTAATGAAAACAAGAGCAATGTATAGCTTATGGGTGTTGATACAGCCTGAAAAGTACAGTCATGACTAAAAACTCCCCCTACCACTGCCTCATATGAATACACATGATGCAAGATAAATAGATAAGACATCATCACAAAAAAATATAAAAGGAAGGACAGTAGGCAGTGGCATAGCAGCATTCTTTCATCAACAGAAAAGTCAAAACCCAAAAAATAACTTTTCAGTTATATTATTATGAATAATGGCAAGCTTACATTGCCAAGAATCTGCTGTGTCTGAAGACGACCAGGTTCACCCAAATTTGTTCGCCATGTTATCTGAAGTTTACCTAGAATATTACTTCCCTCAACTTTCATTTTCTCAGAGCCTTCTGAGGTTAACCTCAATTGATACAGATAGTATCGTATTCCCCCACTTGATCTGATGAGAACTGGTGGCTTAAACAGCTCTCTGTCAATTTGAAACACTATATGATCAGTAACTGAGGGAAGAAGGATAAGAGTAGTATAAATTATAACACAAAAAATAACAGACATGAAGGATGATTATAATGAAACTGAAAAAGGCAATTTTTTTATTATTATCAAATATCAAGAACTTCATTACAGCTAATACATCCGTCTCACCTTGTCGGAGAGTCAACCTTTGTGCACACATCCGCCTGTACTATTGTTGCACTCCAATGCTGAGAAGGCTCAAACTCAACTTGATCCATAAAAAGGTTTGCTTTTGTATGATTCTCAATGCAAGCTTCTAAGAATGTAATTTCCTGCAAAAATAGATGCAGCTATAGGAATAAAAAATAGCACATAAATTCCTGCTTCATTTGATAATTGATCACTTATGGTGTGATGCAAGATGATTATAAACTATATGAGATTGATACTTGCAATTTGATGAATCACTTAGTTTATGCGTGGATATAGCATATAGAAGAGGAAACGAAGACGAAATCAGTTAGCTTACATCAAATGAGCATCCTTTCACAACTGTATATTCAAAACCACTTTTTTTTTTATCAGTTACTAACCTAAATCATAACTACCCATAATAACCCCTCCCCTCCCCACCCCACCCCACCAAATGGGATTCGAACCCAAATCTCCAATATGAAGACGTGAGGCTTGAACCATTGCGTTGTCCACTTGGGGACAATGATTATGGTTCACATAACACTCATTTCCACTTGTCTTCATATTGGCGCATGAAATAGACCTAACACAGTGTCAAGCACAAGCAGCAGTTTTTCTGTAAAAGCCATTTATTTAAACTAAAAATTCATGTTTTGAATTTAATAAAAGCAATGCATGGCTAGACAGTATTTCTATACTTACAGCCAAGTAACAAAGACCAGACCTACCTTGATGACCCGGACCTGCAGAATAGAAATGAACGTAATTAAAATACAAAA
>JAYMSW010001590.1:0-15973 GCA_036897725.1 Erodium texanum | reverse complement strand
ATTACGCGCTTTTAGTCAACTATTCAAAAAGCCCTAATTAACTCTCCAACAGTAAACGCATGAAACTGATATCGAATTCTTCGATTTTTGCTGTTTTTTTTTCCTTCTTCTTTCTTGTCAATTTCTCAAGGAATCGCAGGCGAGAGAGAACAATCTAGCAATTTAGACCTAGAATCACCGCCGAGATGGCGACGGCTGGTTTGTACCGACGACTCCTACCCTCTCCTCCCGCCATCGAGTTCGCTTCATCTGAAGGCAAGGTATATTCCTCTACACTGTCCACTTCAGCTCGTGATTTCGAGATCGGAGACAAATTTGTGTGCGATTTGGGTTATTATTGACTTTGCTGTATTGAAAATTGTGAGCTTTATAACTATGAGTTTGGGTTTCATATCTGGTGCCACATTCTGTGTGTGTGTGGTTTCATCTTTTTGTGGTTTCAGTATGTTTTGGCCCTGTGATAGAGATTCTGATATTGAAAATGTAATTGAGCTTATTTGTTGGTGATGTTGATGTATACATATCTATTTAAATTTGACATTGACATTGCCATTGCCATTCATGTGATGTTTGGTGCTTTTGATTATGTATAATCGTTTTCCCCTGGATTAGTAATTTTTCTTAATTGCAGAAGCTTTTCTCGGAAGCCATTCAAAGCGGCACAATGGAATGTTTCTACAGGTTAATTTCTTACTTTCAGACACAATCCGAGCCTGCCTATTGTGGGTTGGCCAGCCTTTCCATGGTCTTGAATGCCCTTGCCATTGACCCCGGAAGGAAATGGAAAGGTATGTTTCCAGTTGTAGCACTCAATAGTGTATCTTTTCAAATCTTTAGTTTTTTCTGTCGTATCATGATGATCATCAACTTTCTAGTTTTTGTTTCCAGTTCATTATGTTTTCAGAAGTTATGTCTTATTTCTCTGAAGTTTCATATCCTAGGCAAATCATTCTGTAGTATCTTATGCATATGCAATTTTATATTTGAAATGCCTATCTAGAAAGTTAAATGAGAAGAACCCTCTTCCCCCTTCCTCCCTGGTAAATGTATTCATTATTCGTTTCTCAATTACCTATCCAGGACCTTGGAGATGGTTTGATGAATCCATGCTCGACTGCTGTGAGCCTTTGGAGAAGGTGAAAGATAAAGGAATCTCATTTGGGAAGCTTGTTTGTTTGGGTCAGTGTGCTGGAGCAAAAGTTGATGCCTTTCGCACAAATCATAGCACTATTGATGACTTCCGTAAATTTGTCATGAGATGCTCTACTTCTGATGACTGTCACATGATCGCATCGTATCACAGGGGAACATTCAAACAGGTACTATTTTATATAAGGAATTTTATTTGAAACTATTTTATATAAGGAATTTTATTTGAAACTATTTCATATAAGGAATTTGTTAAAGGAGAGAAAAATAGAGGTCATTCAAATGCTTTGGAAGTTCAAAAGGGAAGTATCTTATAGCAGTTGCAAACCAAATTTGAGCTTTCCATGAAATTAATCTTCATGATTAATTTTTTTTATCAACCATTTGTATGTATCATGGTTCGAACTCAAGATCTCACATATGCAGAAATAGCAGGCTCTTTGCCACTTGGTCCAACTTATGTTGGGTCTATGTGGTTAATTGGATTTCCCTTCTCATCGTAATACTTTTGGGTGGTTAATTGGATAACCACCGACCTATGTTTGGCTATTTTGAAGCTTTTAAAGCCCCAGAATTTAGTATACTGTTGCTGCATTTTTTTATTTGTATTGCAAGTTGGTGATGGTCTGGTTAAATTCTGATTGCAGACAGGAAGCGGTCATTTTTCCCCTATTGGAGGTTATCATGTTGGAAGTGACATGGCATTAATTCTGGATGTTGCACGTTTCAAGTATCCTCCACATTGGGTTCCTCTCAAACTTCTTTGGGAAGCCATGGATAATGTTGATGGGATGACCGGAAAACGCAGGGGGTAGGCATTTATGTATGCTTTCTCAAGTAGAATACTTTCAGTAGATAATCACAGTGATATTGGTCATTGGATATGTAGTTTGGATTAAGCTTATATAGGTTTGTTCGGAATATGATGTCAGTCCTCCATTAACTTGTGAGTTTTTTTCTTCTTCAGGTTCATGCTTGTGTCTAGGCCTCACAGAGATCCAGGACTGCTCTATACTTTGGTATGGCTCCTGTGGTGTGTCTATACTTTTTTTTCCAGTCCATAATTGTTACAGCTGACATCGAGTAGGTTTTGTGCAGTTCTTTCTTCCTTCATTTCTTACACTTTTTCCTTCTTCTAAGAGTAGTGGAATTTTCCGAGAAGCAAAGTAGTTTCTGTAAATTGGAGGGCAATTGTCACTTTATACAATTTTGGAGAAAACAAAACATTCTCTATTGTGCATTTTCCTTTCACTTTCCAATTGTCAAATGCCCTTATCAACTTTCCTTGGAAACTGCAGTTATTTCTAAGGGTAAAGATAACCGAGGGTTGTGAGAGAAAAGCCTGTGACTGGGTATAATAAGTATTGCTTATTCTATTCCACATATATGTGGGTACAATTGCCTATATAAGGAGAGAAACCTATGCTTAACCGGTCCTCTTGTCTCACATGTACTTCAACTTAAAATAGTATATTTTATCTGTCATAGTTATTGTTGTGTGGTCTTGTCTCCTTATATGGAATGAACAAAAGCATGGAAATGCTGTTTTGCAATTGCCCGTGAAAAATTCATGCATGTGATGAAACTTTACTTCCAGTTTCGGTCATACTCTAGTAACACCTTCAGTTATATGAGTAATTGCTCGAGGGTAAATGATCTCAGGAAATTACTTGAATTTCAAGTTGACTTGCATGACTTTGTGCTGCACATTCAATTTTGGAGTTGAGTTGCTTTATTTGACAAATTTACATTTCTCCTAGAAGGTTGAGAACATATTTTCTATGGGATGTGTTTGTTTCTCACATGCACCTGGCTTATTTGTTTTCACTGTGTATATTCTGAAACCTTGTTATCTAAAATCTCGAATTACTTATTTTTATGGTGGGTTTCATTTGGAATAATTGGCAGAGCTGTAAACATGAGAGCTGGGTCGGAATAGCAAAATACTTAATGGAGGAAGTTCCGCTTCTTTTGAAGTCAAAAGATGCCAGAGATGTTAGGAGAGTTCTCTCTGTTATTTTTGCATCACTTCCATCAAATTTTGGGGATTTTATCAAATGGGTTGCAGAAGTTAGGAGACATGAGGAAGGTGGCGAAGGTCTAAGCCAAGAAGAAAAGGGAAGGCTTGCCACCAAGGTTAGTGTTTCTTGTCACTTATTGTTATCTTGGCAAGCCTAGTTCACTTTTGCTTCTCTGGAGTTTGAAATAGGGCTGAGCATTCCTTTTACAGGAAGAGGTATTGAAGCAAGTTAAGGAAACTGGTCTCTATAAACATGTGGTAGATTATCTGTCTTCAGTGAGTTCATGTTGCAATAAAATACCAACTTCAGATAACGACAGTCTGCCAAACATTGCTGCAAGTGTTTGTTGCCAAGGAGCGGAAATTTTGGCTGGGATATGTAGCTCCACAAAGGGATACCGCTGCAGTGAAACATGTGTGAAATGCTTCATGACTAACGGTGAAAAGCCCATAACAATGGTCTCTGGAACAGTGGTGAATGGTAACAGTGAACAAGGTGTTGACATTCTGGTTCCTTCATCTCCGAGTCAATCAAGTTGCTGTAACTCTGGTGAAAGTAACTGCACGGGACTGCACCCAGCAAGCAATGATGTTCTGACAGCACTTTTGTTGGCCTTGCCTCGAGAAACATGGTCTGGTATTGGAGATGAGAAGCTTCTGCAAGAAATGCATAGTCTAGTAGCAACTGATAATCTTCCAATTTTGCTTCAAGAAGAGGTAACTTAAATTTCTTTTTCCTCTCAACTATGTATCTTCATGCCTTTCAAGATTGATATTTTCTTGTTAGCTTTGGAGCTGAAAGGGTGTCTTCCATATTCCAAGATCATATTTCTGAATTGAAAATGTGTTAGAACCAAGAGACAAACATGCACCTCTTTAACCTGAATATATAGGTGAAGCCTAGGATAAGCTTGAGTCCTAAATGGTAATGTCATGAAGAAAAGTTAGAATAAGTTTTCATATTCATTTACAGATGGTTGATATACAACATGTTTGTCACAATCCTTTTGGTGTCAACTTGGAAGTTGACTTTCATTATGGAGACTCATATCTGATATTCAATTGTTATGTGTCAGGTGTTGCACTTGCGTCGTCAGCTCTTTCTTCTGAAGCGATGCGAAGAAGACAAGGTAGATGAGGATCTTTGTGCACCACCTCTCTTCTAGTATCCTTCTCTATGCTTAGAATAAGCAGAAAAGGCTGTTTATTGCTGATTTTTTTAGGTTTATCGATCTGTAGAGAACCAATGGATGTGTGGACAGAACCGAGTAACACGAGCCTCCCAAAGACTGAAACTAAATTATGAAGGGAGGGTCATGTAAGTGTAACATCATTTGAGAATCAAAATCATGATGGTAGTGTGAGGAAGCCTGTGAACTGCTTGGATTGATTGAATATTGTGGTTTTGAATAGAATAAATGGATGTGCATTGTGTTCTCTGAACTTGGGCTCCTTGGTGTTTTCAACTCTGATCCTCACCGATTATTCAAATGACAAAAATATTGTTGTCGAAAATGTATCCGTTATTCCAAGAGGTCTTTGTCGCTTCACCCACGATCTCTGAAGTTTAATATTGATATTGCTCTATCATTGTCATGTTGTATGTTTATAGTGTAGTTAGCAGCTAGAGTTTATAAATTCAAACAAGTTGATGGATTTGGCACGAATTATTTCAAAGATGATTGAAACAGTTTGGAAATAATAAATAGGCACTCCTATCAATCATATCAACAAGTTCATGCATTCACAAAAAAATGGCCACAAATGGGAAGTGGAGACCCATTTGTACCATTTTCTGAAATAAATGCCAACTACTAACCCAATCCACACCCATCATTAATTTATCTAAGTCAATCACTTATTTGGTTATATTTTATAAGATAAATATGTATTTGATGATGTTCGATTTGAGTGTATATCGTTGCTTAAAAATAAAATAAAATTTATTGCTTGATAGAGTGAGAATAGTAAAATAAAATATTATAGCAATTGCATATAAACCTCAATACGATAATTTTACTAGAGATAATTTAGAAGGCAGCTTGCAGAAACAAGATACCTTGGGTAATAAACAAAAATTATTCTTCAACAACTATATAAAGTAAACAACGAAAATAGAGAAACAAAAAGAGACAGATGGAGTATAATAAAAACATCTTCTTCTTTTATAAGAAGATGTTTTAAATGAACCCAACATACAGATGGATACACTAAAATAAATAGTAAAGGAAAAAACTATACGTATTTCTTTTCTAGGTTAGGTATAATTCATGAAGATAATTATTGTAGAAGAGTTCTAAACGTCTCAAATCTTGTGCCACAAAAATATTTAAACCTCTTTCTTTGATTGTTCGTCTTTGTGGTGGAGGTTCAAAGACGTATACCAAATACTACGTTCATATAAAAGTCTCAAGATATCTATATGTGGATGCATGAGGGTACATTTTTGTACATAAGACCCTAAAATAAGGAACCTTAGCGTATAACATTGCTTCATATTTTCTCTAGCATGACATGTCACTAACACACAATTAATACATACTATCAAAATGGGTATCATGGTCCAAGTCCATACAATCATTTTGTTTATAATTGTCCTCAAACTGCAAGAATATTTTCTTGTCATTTGTTATTAGATTAGAGAAAAATCAGAAATATTAAAAGTAATATGATTGAGTGAAAAAAACTAAATATATGAGAGGGAGCATCACATAATTGATAATAAATAAAAAATAGTTAGAGAAGTTTGTTAGTATTTTAGAAGCCAAGTTTAACTGAAATTCACTTCATTTATATCAATTGCTAAATTTAAGCATCAACAAAATAAACAGTCAAATCAAGTTTAATAAATAAGATTTAAGAGTTGGAAAATGATTGGGGGGTTAAGATCACGTGAGAGGAGTGAGTGAAAATCGAATGGGTACAAAAGAGACACATGAAGAAGAAGTCTCAATGCCTTGGAGCAGCAACACTCTCCATCTCTGTCACTTCTCTTCATTATCTTCATTAACATATTTATCATCTATGTATAACCGATCTTGTTGCAGCCTCCTTGCATTTGTGAGAATTTCAGGAACAAACAAAACACACCATTAAAAGTGGAGAGAAGCAATGTTGAATATGAGAGAGGAAAAGAAGCACCTTCCTCATCCATTGTTGAGAGGTGGAAGAAGAAGGAAGGAGCTCTGTTACAGCCATGGCTTCTCTGTAGCTCAAATCCAATCTCTTTCTGCCATCTGTGAGACCCTCATACCTCCCATTCCTCTAGATCTCATCAACAAGCAATACCCACATGCCCAAAACCTCCATTCCTTCTTCACTGCTTCTGGGTCTCAGCATCCTATCCCTGATGAGGTTCAATTTTTTTATTTATTTTCTGGGTTTGATTGATCACTGGTTGCTTCATTGGTACTAAAAATGTTAACTTTTTGACAGGTTGCAGAGTTGATTGTGGAGAGGAGCCAACCAAGGGCTTTGTTTCTGGTGGGTCTGGTTCTGTGGTTCCTCTCTTTCAGGTTGGGGACACTGTTGCTTTGTGGGTTCTCTTGTATTGATTGGAAATGGCCATTCATTCACAACTTCTCTGAAATTCCATTGGAGAGGAGAGAAGAGATCCTCAAGAAATGGTCAAAGGAGAAGAATTTGATTCCCTTGAGAGTGGTCTTTGTGTTGCTCAAACTCTTCTGCTTTTTTGTCTTCTTCTCCAGGGTGATCCTTCTTCCTTGTATAATTTTTCTCAGGTTTTGATACAATTGTTGAGCATGTATATATCTTCTCCATCTGTTGCAGACTGATGAAAACTCAAAAAACCCATATTGGGATGCAATTGGGTACCAAGTAGACATCAAGGAAGAGCTCACTGAACCATCTCACAAGGAGAGGCCTCTCGAGAAAGGGATCGTAGAGCTTACATACGAAAATGACTTCACACTTGTCCAGTCTCTATCTGAGAAAGGCCTTGAAGTCACTGAAGTTCCAGAACACAGCCTCTACAAGATCAAATGTGATGTTGTTGTGATCGGTTCTGGCTGTGGTGGAGGCGTTGCTGCTGCAGTTCTTGCAAAATCAGGCCACAAAGTAGTTGTGATCGAGAAAGGCAACTACTTTGTGCCTGAAGATTACTCAGCCCTGGAAGGCCCTTCCATGACCCAGCTCTACGAAGCTGGTGGGTTATTAGGAACTGTTGATGGTAGAGTCATGTTCTTGGCTGGTTCAACTGTGGGTGGAGGCTCTGCTGTGAACTGGTCTGCATCCATCAAAACACCAGAGCCTGTTCTTAATGATTGGTCTGTGAACCATAAGCTTTCACTCTTTGGGAGCTCTGATTACAAATCCGCCATGGATGTGGTGTGCAAGAGGATTGGAGTTACCGAGGGTTGTGTAGAGGAAGGGTTTCAGAATCAGGTTTTGAGAAAAGGGTGTGAGAATATGGGGCTTGAGGTTGAGTCTGTTCCGAGAAACTCCTCAGCAAATCATTACTGTGGTTCTTGCTGCTACGGTTGCAGCAGAGGAGACAAGAAAGGCACAGACTCAACTTGGCTGGTCGATGCAGTGAGCTCTGGTGCAGTGATCCTCAGTGGCTGCAAAGCTGAGAAATTGATACTGACCCACACCAATGGAGCTAAACCAAAGAAGTGCTTGGGATTAACAGCAACAGCCATGAACAAGAACATTACGAGGAAGCTGCAGATTGAGGCCAAGGTCACAGTTTCAGCATGTGGGTCTCTCTTGACCCCTCCTCTACTGATATCAAGCGGCCTGAACAACCCAAACATCGGCACAAACCTCCACGTCCACCCTACCAACCTCGTATGGGGCTACTTCCCAGAACACATGTCCCAATTCAAAGGCAAAGTCCACAAAGGAGGCCTCATCACCTCTCTCCACAAAATGGTGAACTCCAACTTCAATGTCCTCATAGAAACCCCAGCACTAGGACCCGCCTCATTCGCCACATTGTTCCCATGGGTCTCGGGGCTCGACATGAAGGAGAGGCTCGTGAAGTACTCAAGAACATCCCATCTTTTTGTCCTGGTTCGGGACCTCGGGTCAGGGGTAGTGAAGAAGGAAGGAGAAGTGACATACACGTTCCATGAACTTGATAAAGAGAACATCAGGGCCGGGCTGAGGCGGGCCCTGAGGATCCTTGTCGGGGCCGGTGCTGTTGAAGTTGGAACTTATAGAAGCGACGGGCAGAGGATCAGGTGTGAAGGGATCGGAGAAGAGGATCTGGAGATGTTCTTGGAGACGGTGGATGCATTGGAGGGGATGAGTTGCAGAGGAGTAGAGAACTGGACTGTGTACTGTTCTGCACATCAAATGGGGAGTTGCAGGATGGGAGGTGATGAAGAAGAAGGTGCAGTGGATGGGAATGGTGAGAGCTGGGAAGCTCAAGGTTTGTTTGTTTGCGACGCAAGTATTCTTCCGAGTGCCGTTGGGGTTAATCCTATGATTACTATTCAGTCCACTGCTTATTGCATCTCCAACAAGATTGCTCAGTCCTTGAAGAATTGAAAGTCGCTGCTTATTATAAACAGCCAATTTCGTACTACTTTATTTTATTAATTATTAATATTAAAATTCAGTTCAACATAACAGTTCATGTTATAGATGAAAATAGAGAAACGTCTAAAGAACGGTACCAGTTCATGGACTATATACATCCAAAAGGATTAGTTATGTAAAGGAAGCAATCATCGTTTCAAGAAAATTCATGTTGTCCAACTTTCTAAAGGATAACTTGCGGATAAAAATGGGTAACACGAATAACATACTATTTGACCTTTCATTTGCAAGAAACACCTTTAAGAGCATCCACAGCGGGGTCGGAGAATAGGCCGCGGGTCGGTTTTTTGGCGACCGTCCCATCCTTCGACGACTACTGTGGCACGCAGGTCGAAGATGCAGCAACATCCGACCTAAGGAGAGCCATTGAAATAGCCGATCAATCGGCGTGGTCGAATGGAAGGTGCGCTTCAATGGCAGGCCGTCACGTGGCGGCTGCGGTTGAAAAAAACAATCAAATTAAATTCATAACACTCAATTAAAAACAATTTTTAAGTGACCTTTATTACTAGAAATATAGGTTCACCTTTCACAAATTAATAATAATAAAAAACACATTCTATTAATTTAGGTGAAAAGGTCGAGTTTTTTTTAATTAAAAATAATAATACATAAATTACCCTCTAAACCTAAAACCTTAAAGGCGGTGGCAATGACGGCAGCAGCGATCGGAGGAGGAGGTGGTGGAGGGTTAAGGTTAGAGTAGGGCGACTGCATTAGAAATTTTGATAAATTGTAAGGAACATTTTTATCTAAAAGTTAGCAGAGTTAATGTTAATTAGTGGAATCCATGGTTTTTGCTAATTTATGAAATATGACGGCTTGTTTCTGACAACAAAGATCGCGTAGGGGTCTTCTTGTAAATGAAAGTCGAAGTGGGTGTATTATTATAGTATCCCTATAAAAAAAAATGAAACTTAACTATTTCAGTTGATGTATGATGCATCACCTAAATACAATGAGTTGGCACCTTTCTTTACAAATCATTTGAACAATTCCAGATTAGGAAATGCTAAAACCTGATTTAATTGGAAAAAAGTAGTGGGTCATCTTCAACAATTACCTTACTCTGATTTGGAAAAACAACCCGAACCATCTTTATCGCTCCTTCCTCTCTCTTTTTTGTTCATTATCAGTCAATCATTTAGCAACAAAACCGATAGGCTGAATATAATATAATAGGACTATTTTGTAATATTCTTTAGAAGCACATTAGGTTCTACACAATCAACCAAAACTTGACCACCAAGTTGAGACCACTTTGTATTCTACAAACCTCTTCTGAATCTCCCACTCTTTCTAAACCTATTCAGTATCAAAAATGCATATGTATATTCACCCATCATTTCCAATCCGGCAGCGAGATGCCAGCTAAAGTCAACTCTCTAGCATGTTCAACCTAGTCTTCATCAAAAACATCCTAAGAACAAGGGATAGATAGATGCAGTTCATCATCAACAAGACACATGCAAAAGAAAACAACAAATCTAGGTATTCTGGGCAAGTACCTCAATGACGTGGATCCAAGGAGCTGTCTTCGATCCATGAGGGTTTCTTTGCATTGTAGTAGAAATGTGCGATCATTTGGACAAGTTCATCGGATGTTCGAATCTCTGTTTCACATCAACATAAGTCATTCATTCCATGTTTCAAGAAAGAACAAAGGCAAGATTCTCAGACCTTTAAGTAAAAGGTAAAAACAACATAGATCACCTTTCTCCCGGTACAAAATCTTGTCTCCTCGTAAAAATAAAATCTGTGGGCCTTCTCTTACTTTCAGAGCATACGCCAAATCTTTCTCGATATTTATGTCTAGCTTAACAGTCTGCTTTCAGAAAATAAATTAAAAAAAATAGATATATCAAGGCTATCACAAGTAATGTTTGGACAAAGCAGACAAAACTAGAGGAATCCCAGAACTATTACATTAAGGCTCTCCACAAGTTAGCATCGAAAATGTAGGAAGCACAGTTTTTTTTTTTTTTTTTGCATCTTAACCTTTTAAAAACTTCCATCTATACCACTTTGAGAAAGTTCATGTTGCAAAATTACCCAGAATGTATAGGGAATGAGATAGAAACATCCAAACTATGCTAAGTTCATATTGCATGATTATACAGAACACATGTGGAAAGAAACAAAAAAATCCAATGTAAGCAAATCAAATTGCTTTTGAATGGAAAAGATATGGGTTTTACATACCCGAGGTGGCAAACGATCTGGGGCACTCCAGTATACCTTGAAAGCCTTCTCTAGCTCTTGCAGAGCCTTCCAATTATCGGCTGCCCTGTCAAATTTAAGATATAGTAGTTTTATTTATGTTTCTCGTCAGGGAAAAAAAACTTGATGCCAATGCCCAAATATCTATACGTTTACAGACTTGAACAAGAATTTTCACTATCAGAAAGTCAAATCCTTGGAAGATACAAAACAAAATTTTATTGATACAAGTGCAGATATGAAGAATATACATAAAAATATGTTTTTGTATCTTCCATACATTGAAAGTTATCATATACTTCAATTTGTTTTTCTTTATAATGTAAACGTCATACATTGAAAGTTTCATTTGATACCAGCTGACCATGCACAAATATACATAAAAATATGTTTTTTGTATTTTACACACTAGTTGGATGTTCTTACACACATCCAGAGCATTGTATAGCCAAAAAAATGTGGTTAAACATACACGAAGTACAGAACATAAACTCAGATAGAAGACGTTATAATTCTTGGACAATATGCATTCGACTTTAAGGGAGTGAAGATAAATTTACCTGTTTACCTTCACTCCAAGCCTTCATATGCATACAACATGGATATAAACAGGTATGAAATAGGTGTGTTTAAGACAATGAAATGTATCAACACAAACTGTAAGACATGTTACTCGAAATTTTTGTTTATTGAAACACCTAAGGAGGCTAAAATGCAGTTTGATTCGATAATCTCTTGACATAATTGGATAGCTCATATAACGTCCATGTTATGCTAGAATAAATAGTACTAAACAAGTCCAAAAAGAGTTACCTTCTGTATCTTTCAAAGACGAGAACAATCAATGGACTCGGGTGGAAAGCAAAACTCTCCCACTCCAGACAATTGATCTCCTTCACCCAGCCTTCATCCATCTCCCCTTCCCAGTCGATCTCAGCACCATCTTCACCAACAACATTCTTGATAGGGTGCTGCTCAAAATAATCCGATGCCCTAACCCCCCACCCTACATCAGCATCAACCGGCCAGTTTGGATTATCTTCCTCCACTGCCATTCCCTTCCCTTTTACATCACCATTTTCATCTTCATCATCATCTTCACTATCAGAATCCACCATTTCATCTCTATGTTCTTTCATTATGTTTCCCTTGTTTGCAAGAACTCCGGCATTCTGCTTCCGAATTGATTCAAATGTCCGTTCAAGTGAGCCCCGTACAAAATCCTCTACTGCAGCAGCCTCGCTCCTTCGGCCACGCCTCGGCTTCCTTGGGATTGTTCTTGGGAAGATTTTTTCAGGATCCTCTTCTTCATTCTTGGATGCTTGATGAATATTTGTATTAGGTTTAGCTTTGTGTTTTGAACTAGGGTCAGGATCGGGTTCAGAATCAGACTTGCTTGAAACAGAAAAGCATGGACTGAATTTTAGGTTATGACCACCACATCCAAGGGAGGGTCTGATAAAGTTTGTAGAAGAAATTGGTACATAAGGGTGCAACTTGGTATCACCATTAACAACATTGGGAAGCAAGAGAGGTCTTGCCATGACGAAACGTCTGTTCTGCTGCTGCACATACAGATTATATATGAAGGATCAAGGAACACTTGCAAACCTCATAACATATATTTGACCCAATAAGCATTTTGACAGGATCTATGGCAATTATCATGTACAAAAATCATAGTTTCATTTTCATACAAGCCTATTACTTACAGTCAGACTGTAAGTTACAAATTTTATACGTCTGCCCACTCAAGCTCAACTGCCGCAGTATCTTATTAGCACTTTATTACATACTGAACCACCTATGCAATACTTTTTTCTACTTAATAAGGCCATTAGTAATTTGCACGGAGTGATATACCAAGTCAGTACTAGAAATGGCAGTAGAACTGTAGAAGTAAACCCATTACGTTGCCAATACACAACTTTGCTCCTCACTCATCCCTCTTAAATGGAAATTGTGCCATTAATATTTTCAGCTCTAAGAATCAATACTGAATCAGTATTTGCCATGAACTAACACATTATAAATGTAAAATAATGTTTCATGGGGAAAAATATGGCCCAGTCTTTAAACAGACAATTTGTTAGATTCAACCTTATCAATCAACTCCATAGTTACAGTAATCCACAGTATCAGGAGGTCAAAAAGTGAAACATACAGTCTCTATACCAATTTGTAGCTTTTAAGAAGTACAAACAAATTCGTATGCAGACTGCATCATATATGCTATTACTCGTGCAAGGAATGAAAATTTAGTGGTACAGAGAAAGAAAGAAAATAAAGCAGATGAGGAAGCTTGCCTTGGAGCTCTTCATTAGCGAAGCAAAATCAGTGCCCAAAAGGTGAGAGCTTGGGAAGAAAGTAGTACAACAACTGAAACCCATTATTTGCCTTATTGATTTGTTTAGCTAAACAAGCAGCTCTGCAAGAAACATGGAATGAATTCCATTTCCTTAGACTTGCGGAAAATACAACTTCAAAGTACATTCTAAACTCATACGAAGACAAACCATTGGTACTTGGGTTTTACGAGAGGCTTTGGATTATAGATGTTGGCTTTAAAATAGTGAAACCATTATTTGGGGCAAATTATCTGCTATATTGGGATGACCAACATGGAAATGTGTGGAATTGAAGTAATTTCAACCATGTTCCAAGCCAAATAATAGAAAGCAAAGATTTTTAATTCTATTACTTTCCCAGAAACAGAAAAATACATCAAAATCACTAGTCCCTTAGGCATTTTCACAAACAGGTACTAAGCTTCATTATATTTCCCATAACCCTAAATGAACCAACTAAAATTGAACTGATAATTTTCTTCAAAATAAGGAAAGAGTACAGACTGACCTCTGAAGAAGAAGAGTGTAGAGCTATGGCTATCTCTTTCTTCCTTACAGTACCTTGCTGGAGATTCACGGAGCTTTTCAAGTGTCAGTAAGATAAACCTCTTTAGATTTTTTTTTCTTTTATTTTATGTTTAAAGGTAACTAATTTTGCAAACAACCCTGAGCTCTACCAAAATTACGATTCACCCATATTTTTGGCCAACTCTTTTTTTTTTTAGAAAGCAAAGTCCAAATATATTTTTTTGAACCAGAAGATCAGCTCATTTTTTTTGAACTAGGTGCCTAATTCAATTATAATGTCTGTCATATATGATTAAGGATTAATGATGATTTTTAAAAAAATAATTAATGATGATAATAATTACTCTCTTTAAAAAAAATCCAATTAACTACTCTTTTTAATCGCAAAAAGGCTGTGAAATATAAAGTATGTCAACCGGTTAACCCATTGAGTTATGTATGATTCAATGATACAAGAGCATGGATAATCTAGTGATGGATTGCGAGACTGTGATCTGAAATAAGATAGCATAGCAGAGTATAAGTGGCCCATTTGAAATTTATAAAATACTATTTTTTATACTTTTTTGACGCGGGTATATATATCTTAACCCTCTTAACACATGGTTAATTTTAACATTCCTCTCCAGGCAGATGCCAGACTCTATGTATCGTGTTATCACATAGTACAGTCATGTGTATTTAATAAACAGTTGCTACCCCTGGTATGTGCCACTTTCCTAATCAAAAGATCATGAGTTCATAGTAGAACTAAATCGATTACAATGCACAACTGTTATGAACTTCATTCCAATTTATTCCCCTACATAAGCATTTTTATTCTACTTTATCCCCTACTTTGTTTTGTCCCAACTCAGTCCATGTAGTGTTGCAATAACGAGGATAAAATTGGGAAAAAACAACAAACTTGTGAGACTAAATTGAAACAAAGTCCATAATCTAGAACTATTTTAGAACATATTCCTCTAAAAAGCATTCAAATATGGCATAGTGTCTGTGAGTCCACAGGCTTCAAAACAACCTATGAACACAATGCAGTCATTTTCCATTTCCTTATGAAATCGTGTTTATGCAGTGTATACAAATTTAGCCATTTACATAAAATTTTAGGAATCTACAAATCAAAAAAAGAAATAAAATCTGGGTTTAACTCATAGCCCAAATCAAAAACCTAATGCAACAATAATACCACGAAGCACCGGTGCAGCTACTCACCGGAAAATTACGCAATCGGCGGCGGCTCACAACACAGGTCGTAAATATATGGCCCTCTTCTTCTTCTTCTTCGAGTTACGAAACCGAAAGTGGAATTGAGTCGAGAAATTGCTGGTCTGCTTTGAAGTTTACTGAGAAGATAAGCTGACGTCATCTGTGTTTCCATTGTCAGAATGGGCCTTTAGTTTCGATTGGGCCTCTTTAGTTTCGATTTTAATTTATTTTACTATTGGTATCTTATGTAAATAACAAAATAAAGGAATTAACTTCATAAATATTTCTCCGAAATTAGTGAAAACGGCGATATAAAAAACTTATTATTTTTGTTCATAAATATTGTTATAACTTTAAACTCTTCTCATTTTTACAGAAATTAGTGAAAGATCACATTATGAATGGACTTGTTAAAATAAGAGTTTAAATTCATGTAAATTATAATTTTCTTACAAATTGTAAAATAATTTACATAAAGAAATATAATAATGGATAAAATATACTGAATGAGATCATAACTATTATTGATGACTTTCACACCCGCAAAGGACTAATGTTAACCGAAATAACTATTGGGAACATAACTTTCGAGAGTTTTAAGATTAAGTTCTTTCAATTCCCATGTGAAAAATTTGAAAACAAACATTTATTTTGGGTAATAATTTGTTACCAATTATTTAATTCACAAAGATGGATCAGATTCTGGGTGCATGCATGGGATGTATGAAACAGTAGGAACTGAACTGAAAATTTTCCCGAGAAACAAACAGAAAATACTGTCAATTACATGAAAGAAACTTCCTTTCCAATTAATAAGATCAGTACCATTGTCGAAACAAGAACAGCAACAACAAAAAAGTCCAAAAATTCCCCAATCCGACCAATGAGGTCGGCCCACGTGGCGTCGCGGGTTTTGCATGTACATCACATGTGT